>JABVXU010000544.1:0-35809 GCA_013365365.1 Cruorifilaria tuberocauda
CAGAGGTTAACTGTATTTTTGTTAAAGTTTTACTTACAATAGATTTTTCTAGGTTTGAAAATTGAAATAAAATAAAATTGAAGGAAGAAATTTGAAAAAAGTTAAATTTTAGTAAAGTAAGCAAAGAAATGAATTAATTAATTTTTTTTTTAGAAACAGTTTAATTTAGAAATAAAAAACAATTTTGAAATTCTTTCTTTGTAGCTTTTTTAAGAATCGGAAAAACTTCTCATTATGTATTTTAGAAGAATGAATGAAATTTCACCTGAATATTATATCAAAGGAAAAGTTTATCAGGAATAAAATTTCTTAATATTGTAATTAAAGTTTAACTATTGATTGAAAGAGTTTATTTCGGCTGATAATTTAAATGATATCAGATAACACCGAAAACTATCACTAATGCAGAGAAATAGCAGAATTTCTGATATAGAAACGAAAGGGTAAATTCTAAATTAAAAACGATACAATTACTATCACCCGAGGAAATTAAATGCGTAAAATATCGTTTATTTTGTATATACATCATATATTTTCCCTTTTAATTTACTATTTAAATTTCAATTCTGTTAATTACTAATTAAATTTTAACTCTTTTTTAAATCTGTTCATTTTAGTATTTATTACAAATTAAATAAAATTTAATGTAATTTTTTGATAATTTCTTTCTCCTTTCTCTTCATTCAAAATACTTCACAGATTGTTTAACTGTTGTTCGAAAAATTGGAAACATTTTGGTCGAGAGTAGTTTAGATGGGAGAAAGCGGGGTAGCCGGAGAAGGTAAAAAGCGGTTGGTTAATTTGCATTTCCGTACCATTCAATTACGGGTACAATACCGAATTGATAGAATTTATCAGGAAAGAAAGAGAGAGAGAGAGAGAGGGGGGATATAGAGACAGAAAAAGAGAGCGAGAGAGAAAATCCATTATGAACAAATAAATTTTGAAAGACGAAACCGCCATTGAATTCATTTGCAAAATCCAAACAAAAATTGTTTGGCCTAATTTTAGACAAATTAAAAAAGGTAATAAACTGTTTGTTCAACAAATGCAAATCATACCTTTCTCATCATTTTATATCTATCCTATTCATTCTTACCTTTTTATCATTTCTGAGTAAATACCTTTGATAGGTATTTACTTATACTAGCATACTGTAATGCGTAGAAATGGTTAAAATGTTTACTTAGTTGCAGTTATGCATTCTCCTAATTTAATGAATGTAATAATTTAGGAATGAATTGTTCCACAAATTAAACCATTTCATTTAAACTGTTTAATTAAACTAGCAATAATAATAGCAATAATAACGGCGACAACAAAATTAAAATCTTTTATCAAATAACTTTTCCAATTCTGATATCCAATTCGTTCATTTGAAAGAAAACAATTAAAGCATTCTTTTAAGAATACATTTCTAAAAAATATATATATTTGAGAAGTTCAAGTAATAAATTAAAAATATTTTTGCAAACAAGCTTATGATCATAAACTGATAGATTGAGGGATGAAAAAAGGAAATAAGGAAAACTACATTATTTAAATAATCATTGAAATTGAAATTGATATATGCATGAATCAACAATTTCTATTTCGTTTCCTTTCTATTATGATTACTTTTTCATTTAAATTTGAAATATTCCATATTAAAAAATTTTTTCAATTTTTTAAATTCAATTTCAATTCAAATTTTTATTTTTCATATTTAGTTACTGGTATTTTTTCTTTTCGTTTGGTAAAATTGGGAATTTCGCAGGAGAGAAATGTGTAAAATAATTTTTCCATAAAATAATTCAAATTTGAAAAGTTGTTGAAATTGCATTGAAATGATAAAAATGTTTGTGAATAATGGTTGATTGAATGTTTGATAATACCTCATGGGAAATTTCGGCATAATTACGTGAAAGACCATTTGGCGCAACATTTGATTCTATTTATTGGTTAAAATTCTAAGCATTTTTATTGCTTCAACTTGATAATTAATTGAAGATAAATGAAAATTAATTATGTATTTGTCAGCTTGAAATTAATACGACAAAATGACTTCAAATTTAAGTTATTCAAAAGATCACAAAAGTAAATTCAATTTTATTTCGTTCCCTAAATTTTCCTCAAAAGTAATTTTGCAATTTTCGATATCACAATTTAAAATATGAAATTAATTCTAAATAATTTGCAAAATCATATATAACAACCATTTAAGCTATCAAACAAATGTATTTGTTATTTTCAAATTCCTGAATTTCAGAATTTAACTATGATTTTTAAATTAATATAGTATTATAATTATCTTGCGAACAAAAAAAACGAATTTAGCATTATTAAATTCCTGAATTATCGCAAATTTTGGATTCCTATAGTTTGTATGTAATTCTGGAAGAACTGTTCGAAATTCCCGATTATCAGGCCTTCATGCAGAAAGGGATCAATATTGATTGATCATAAGCTGCAATGAAAATCATACTGTGCCTGCTGATGCTTTAACTATTGCTACATTATTATGTTAATTTTAAACAATATTAGGAACAAAATATTTTTTATAAATTGAATTCAGTCATCAATGAGGTGAAGCAATATTGGATATAAGATTTCCCGAGGGAAGAATAACCAAACGTTTATAGTTCATTCCCTTAAAATATATTACAGAAAATTTAATAAAAGTTAAATTAAATTTTCATTTTACCTATAAAAATTAAATCAAATTTATTATAGAAACTGCAGCTAGTTAGGAAAGAAAAAAGAAATGGAAATTTACCGATTAAGATGAAAAATAAATTGAGGCTGACCGGTAATATTTATCAAAAGAAAAAGAGTAATGTGATAATTAATTACTTATTCATTATGTAATTTGATTAGTATCTTAATTATGGAAGACAATTAGGTAACAAAACTGTACCGCTTCAAAATAATACCAATCTTTTTTCTCATTTGAAATTAGTAGTAGCATATTGCTTCCTGCTATTCCGTCCATCTTTTACGACTTCATTAGTAGCTTTAATGCGAAAAATTAAGCTATGATTTATTTCATCTAACCTTTGACCCTCTGATAATATCTTACCATCCTTCTTTTTCTCTATGCACAAAAAAAGTTTTAATTTACAAAGATTATTTAAGAAGCAAAAACCTAAATTATTTTTATTTATTACAAAATATTTAATGCTACAATTAAAACAATGCATTATATTGAATTAATTAATAGAAAAATGGAAAAAAGAAATTAAAAATTTATTAAGAAAAATTTTATTTAATATTTTATATTTAGATTTATATTTTATTTACTACGGTATATTTTGATGGCAAAATTTCGGGAAAGTGAAGTAGCATACTGTAAAATAATATACTGTCATTTCCAATTCGAAAATTTTCGATTTTTTGTATATAAAAAAGTATAAAAATATAAATTATATAAAACATAAATAAAATTTTCTTTTTTATTTCTCGTTTCCATTTTTTTATTAATTTTATTTCTATTAACTAATTCGATATAATATAAATTAAAATATAAAAAATTTTTTTCTGATTTTTTATACAGTAAAGTAAATATCGAAAAGGAAAATAAAAAATTGCAAACTTTTTAAATTACATTTTAATTTTTGTGTAATTTCTGTGAAATTTTAATTTTTCCCAGAAATAATTTTCTTCTTCAAATTTTTATTTCAATTTTTCAAATAATTTTTCGTTTCAATTTTTCCCAACAAACGCTAAAAGTAATAAAAAACAAAGAACTAAACATATTTGTTAGCAAAAATACTTTGAAAAAAATAAGATTGAATAGTTAGCACTTTAAAAAAGAAAGGAACAATAGTCCCAATTCAGTAATAAAATACTTCGCTTCCACTTGACGAACGTTTTTAGCTTATTTGATACTTTTCTTTAAAAAACAAAAAAAATATAAACAAAACGATAAATAACCATTTTCAATTGTAAAATTGAATTTTTTTTCTTTTCTCTTTTTCCTTTTCCATTTATAATATTTCATTTTGCATGGAAGAAAAAAAGAAAAACGAGAAAATTTCACGGAGTTAAAAAAGATGACGAAGTTCCACCGAGGAATCCCAGTGGATTATAAATAAATGGAATTGATGTTTGCCGCTGTTGTCTAACCCCTGATGAACTTCCCGCATTTTCCATACTTCTTTAAGCTCACTTGGGAATTAGCAGAAGTGAGTCAGTAAATTCGGACGATTTCATCAATCAAAATATTTCGTATCTCTTTTCAATTTTTCAATTCATTTAAACCATTTTCGATGAAAATTATTAGCAAAATTCACTGCTTATCTTTTTTTTCCTGTTCTAATATTTCTTCATTTGGATATTTAAGTATGAATGAAATAAGAAATTAGCAAAATTTTTAAATTAGCATTTTTGTAATTTAATTCAGCTTATAAAACTACAAAATTTTTTAAATTTATGTTTTTGTAATTTAGTTAAAATTTATGAAAAATTACAAAATCCAAGAAATTTAGTCTTTATAATTTAATTCAATTTAAAAAGTTACAAAATCAAAAAATTTTTCAGGTATTTGTTATTGAATTAATTTACAAAATGAAAAATTCACAAAGTTCATGATGGCATGAATTTGCTCTTATTCCTTTAACTTTGTTAATATTCAAAATTCCAAATTTTTAATGCATCGAAAAAAATAATTTAGCCTGAAGATTCATTTGAAAACAAAGATTGATTATTTTCAAAATAACACTTGAATGGCTTTTTTGCTTTTTAAAAAATTTAAATATGGAATTAATGTCAAAGTGATAGCTTGGAAATAATAATTTAAGAGAATAAATTTGAAAAAAATTCATAAATTAATATTCGAGAATTCACTCAAAGTACTATTTATTCAAATTTACCTAAACTTTTATCACTAGCAGAATTTTGAATAAAATCAAAAATTTCCTGCCTAACAGCGAAAATTTACTTAAACTGCATTAATAATAGGATTTAACAATAAATTTAATAACAGAATTAGAAGCCAAATTTATAAAAATAGTAATAATAATCTCAATATCGATTTTTTTTGATTAAATAAATTATTGATGTGATGTAAAGGATTAACAATAATATCATTCATAATAATATCGATTATTTCTCTTAATTATTTAAGAAAAAAAATTATTTAATAGTATAAAATATGCAAATAAAAATTGAATTTCTTTTAAAAAAAAATTTTCACTAAATTTTCCATGAGAATTTCTTAATGTTTCGTTTTTTCGTTTTTTTAATGTGTTGCAAAAATTATCGATGAATAGTATCCTTTGTTCGATCGCTTGATCGGATACGGATGTATGCTCCGTTACACCCAATATGTAAAAATGGAAAAAATGATTTCTGAAAAAGAAGAAAGAGAGTAAAGGGATCAATATTTAACGAATTTCATCAAACATTTCAAAAAAAAGACGTCCATAGTTATGTTTATGAAAAATACAGTTCACTTTAAGAAAAGAAGGAAAAAAAGCAATCGCTTTTTCAGTATTTAATTGTTCAATTATTCAGTGTTTAATTATTTACTATTTAATTATTTAGTAATTTTCATTATAAATATATTAATTGAACTTAGGATCGTATAAAAGAATGAATTAGAAATGAATTACTAAATTAAATTATAACTATTTCTTCTTTACATTTTACTTCTCGATAATATTTTTATCAGAAATACTGATATTAGTAGTTTAATGTATTCATAATATTGTTAAGAATGATAATGACGATGGATTTTATCAATTTCATGATAAAATCACTAATTTAAAAAATATTTCATAATTTTAATGAACTGTTTATCTGTTTACGACTGCAATTATAGTAAAATTTGTATGGCAATATCATATTATATGATCGTAATGTAACAATAATTAAAAGAATCTTAATTAACGAATGCGGCTATGATTAAATGTGGTTGTAAAATGTGCGAAATATTGCGTTTGATATTGCTTGCTCTTACTGATTGATATCTCAGTTTTGCGCGTACTTATCATTGACCTTTGACACTTCCTCTTCCAAATAATACTCCGCAATTATCGTTTGAAAAAAATAAAAGCAATCTTTGTTGTTACTAATTATGGAATTGATCTTTATTAGTTTGGCAAATTCCATCAAAATAATTTATTCCATCTGTTTTTTATATATTTGATAAAATTATTGACGAAATAAATATGAATAAATTAAAATAAAATAAAATAATTCATTCAGTGATCGATTCAAAGTATAAAACACAAAATAATGAGACAGGTAAAGGAAGATAATGAAAGAGAAATAATTAAATGGTTTTAAATGCAGTTACTCAATATTTTAATTAATTAACAATTTTATTACCATTAATAGAGTTTTTTTATGGAATAGAGAAGCTATGTATAACAGTTGTAGGGACAGGTGCTTTCCTCCTCGTATCTCTTCTAAATGTATCTGATCTGATCCATATTTTTTATTTTTTATTTTTCCATTTTTCCTGACAACAAAAAAACTGGACATATGTCATCAGTAATAAACTAATTTATTATCCTGAATTCATTTTCCTCCTCTTCCTTTGTTTTCATTCTCCCTCTTTCTCATCCTCTAGTAAACTCATCGATAAAAATCATTTAGATCATACAGTTGTTGTTTTTGGTGTTAGATATGACGTAATCATTGGTACCACCAGTTTATCACCTGCTTCATTCACTCATTCATTCATTCACTCATTCATTGTAAAAAATGCAACCAATCACTTCATTTCACAAAAAGAATCACTCAACCACAAAGAATAAATCTAAAAAATTTCATTCCTAAAATTATTAAACATTTCAATTAAATAAAAATAAAAATTATATTAATGAAGTTATCGAAGCATTTTTATCACTCAAACTTCAAATGAAATTATCCTAATTTCGTATTATTTAAATATTTCATTTAATATTTAATTTTATTTGACATTTAATATTTGATTAAGATTCTCCTTTAGTCAGTAAATCTATTCAGTAAATCAACAAACAATAACTTTATAAATATTTGAAATAATTTCATTACAAGTTAATCATATAACAGGATTTTTATTTCACGACATAGAAGATTTTCGTTTTATTTTACCATTAAACCTGAAAGCTTTTAAACTAACTGTTAAATTTAAACTGTTTAGCTGCTTTTGTTTTGAACTATGAAAGAACTGATTTTAGAAAAAAGGTTCCTTTTCAAATTTTTATATAAATTAATGCAATTATATTATCATACATACTGCTTGGAAAATTTATCCAATTTTATTCGTTCACAGGAAAAATGTATCGAATATTTCATCATCTGTGATAATTATTTTGAACTGATTTTGAACTTTAAATTATATTTCAAACATAACTTATATGATAACTATTTTGAAATTAAAATCCTATCATGTTTGACAATTAGTATAAAATTCAAACTATATTTTAAACACATCTTAAAGGATAATTATTTAATTTAAATTATATCCCAAGTATAATTTAAAAGTATTTTAAATGATTTTTGTAAAATACTATGAATTGTAGTTATCTCTTTATAATTAACATGTAACACGTGGGTGGTATATCACTATATTTATGACAAGATGACTTCTTTTAAACGAAAAATCCCTTAATCCTATTTTGCATCATATATTCGAGTACATGTAAGAGGAATAATAATAGTTGATGACCCTCAATGATCCTTTAACCTCTCTTCCTTCCTTCCATCCTTCAACCCCCCACCGGAGAGGAAAGTAAGTTCTTGAGAAGTGATAGATAGTAGGAATACTGGTTGTACCAATAGTAGTAGAAATTATTTCAAAATATCTTTCCACTATCTCTTCTCTCTCTCTCTCTCTCTCTTTGTCTCTCTCTCCCTTTTATTGTAAGATATGATATATATAACTATTGTATATGTACAGATGAATAATTGATGCTATTTAAAGGTTTAAACGTGTATGAATAGTGTGAGAAAAATTTGTTTCAATGATTGGAAATTACACCTTTTTCATGTCCCATTTTACTCCTTTCATCTTTTCTACACTTTAATTGAAATTTAAATTTAATTAATTCAATTTAATCAATTATACCATTCACTTATTGAATTAAAATTAATTGTTTTAAATCTTAAAACAATGCAAAACGTTCTTAGCCATTAATAATTAATAGAATAAAAATTTTTGTTTATCATTCTTTTGATTCAAATCATTCGATATTTTTATTTTTCGATTAAATATTCACCACCATTAAAATAATTTATCTTATCCATTATCAAATATTTGAGTGGTGCTATGCTATCATTTGATAAGCGTATTATTCGATCCTTACATATGATTTCTATTCATCTAATTTCTTCTATTATATTTCTGTTGACATCATCATTATTCAACTTTTTCTTTTGAATTTTATTTTAAATAATTAAAAAAAACAGTAAGATATTGCTTCGATATTTCCTTTTTTTCAAAAAAAATTGAAGAAATAGTTATTTTTAATTCTTTTATTTTCTTTTTCATCAATTTTTCTCTTTTTACAAATTTAATTTTACAAAAAATTTTTTATTTGAGAGAAAAGATTGAATGCAATGTGTTTATTTCGATTTCAATAAATTTTATATTGATGTTTTAGAAATTAGCTAGAGGGAGAGAACAATGTAAATACGCTGAATAAACAAAACGCTTCAATTTCACTTTATGCTTTTTTCTTTCTTTCTCTCCCCCTCTCTCACTCAGCTAAAAAGCTTTATGGGAAAGGAATGAAACTACTGATATAACCCCCAGGACAAAGTTCTTTTTATTTTTGCATTCAAATTTCTAATGTGATGTAAAGTTTTAGTTCATTCGATGAAAACAAAAAAACAAAAAAAAAGCAAAAGCAAAAATGAAAATCAGGAAATAAAAGGAAAATTAAAATTTGAAAGAGATTTTTTGTAATCGATTAAATGAATTTCGTTTTCATCTGGATTTCTGATTAATTAAAATTTGTCTTTAATAAAGTTAAAACAATGAAATCAATCATTCCTTTTTCATCTTATTTATACTCAATTAATAACTTTAATTTTCATTAACTTATCATTTTTTATTATATTTCTTCCTTACTATGCAACTTAATTAAACTTTGACATATTCTTTGATGCTCTGATAAAATAACTTTTACTATTTTCAGTTACAACTTGAAATTCTGTATCTTTTTCCATGCGTTTGCCTGTCTCACATCTTCTAAATTCAATAAAGAGAGAGAGAGATAGAGAAAGCATAGAAGTAATTACAATAATTTCAATATGCATCACTTATCTAATTGTATTTTTATTATTCGAAACTTCTTTTTCCATTTCTTCGGACTTTTTCTCTCTCTTTTTTTTCTTACTTATCTCTTAAAATGAATTTCATTCGCTGTGATCTGATGAATGAATTGGTTCCATACAGTCTGTTTTGTATTTTCTTCACAAATTAAGCACACTTTTCAACTTATATGTCCTTGTTACTGTTATTTATTCTTATCTACCGGAAGCACTTTTCTTTATATTTTCATAAAAAAGTTTTTTCTTCCTCTTCTATGGAATTTTCTTACATTAAATATCAGGTAAGTAAAAAGGTAGGAAAAATTAGGCGAAGTGTAATTATAAATACTTCCTGTGTGGTTATAGTTAATAGTTATTTGGTTTAGTTAATTAGTTAATGATTGGTTAGAAAAGTAATAATTTATAATAATAATATAAATTAATGATGATAATAGTATTAACAACAATATAAAGGCAAGAAAGACCTTTCAATTAAAATAATGATACTTTATAATCATAGCATTAATTAATTAATATTAATAATTTTGCAGGAAAGAGTGACATATTGAAATTAAATGATCTTTCAAACATTAGCTGAGTTATAAGTAATTTCAAATTAAAAAAATGCATTACTATGGAATAATTAATTGAATATATATATATATATGTCATATAAAAATTTGAAACTTAACATCATCAGTACAATTAAACATTCTTCTTTTATCACTTTATCTTATCATCTGCAACATTAATGCAGCATTATCATGAAACAGACAAAAACCATCCATAATAGGATTGCGATGATTTTCTTATCGTTCCGTATCAGCAAATCCCGTCTAATCGGAAAGGAAAGTAATAACTCTAAAAGCTCGCAAATAGTTTGGAATGCAATTGTTTGTATATAATAATTCTTATTTGCGATATGCTTATGCTAATGAGCATGCAAAAAAAGCAAAAAAAAAGGGTTACTAGCACTTTTTGAATTCCATTCCACTTTGCGTGTTACCTATTATTTGTATAATATTTATCAATCGATGATATTTTCATGCCTCTATGTAAATTAGCTGCTAAATGTAAAAATGCTTAAAAATAGTACCGTTGCTATAACTCTATCAATCCTATTTGGCTAATTTCATCTCCAGATTTTCTTTCATCTTTTAAACCATTGAAATTTACGTATTAATAAATTGGGAAAGCTTAGAAATAGCTTTCTTTAAGTATTTCAAATACTTTCTCCTTTTTTCTACATAAAAAAAAGAAATTTAACAGCAAAATGATATTTGATAAAATAAAAAATCGCCCACAATTTGGTCCAGCCAGTCAGATTCGAACCAGCAAAAAGGGGAAGAAAGTTTCATTAATAAAAGTAATTAATATCATTATATGTAAATGATAATTCAATGATAATCCAGCAATACAATTTAAACATTCGGAAGTGATAGAATAGTTAAAATATTTAAAAGTGATAGTTCAAAATTCATTTTATCACATGTTAATTCCAATCGGGTCTAACTCCATCTAAATAATGATTTTTGACAATTAACTATTATTTACGAATTAACTTTGTTCATTGAATTTTTTCCACAGTGAGATGAATCAATCGCAAAAAAGATGATTGTATCTGAATTTACTGATTGTTTTAATTGCTAATGATTGATGATGTTAAACGATGATAATCAGGTATGATTCCATCAATCTCACTCATTTCATCCCAAAGGAAAAAATGATAAGGACAGATGTACCGTCGGATATTTCAAATCATCAAAGAAGATCTTCAACAATCCTCTTCATTCATTAATCATCAAACAGTAAACTAATAAAATTAAAGATGAAATGACCGATGAATATATACACATACTAATGAGATCCAATAAGATTCACCTCATATCACGTAACGTAATTCTTCACGCCGAAACCGCTTGATCGGAACCGCTAAGGAAGAAAAATTGCACCACTCTTTGTCAAATGAAAAAAAGCAAGCAGGTTGATCTTAAACAGGTATATTGGATACTATGTAGTACCGTGACGCAATATCATTATCCATACCGCCATATTTTGAGAGAGAGGAAGAGACAGGGAAAAGGAACAGTTTCTTTTGATCATTGAAGCGAATAGCTTTTCATCCACTTAACAAAAAATAAAAAATTCTTAATAAGGCGGCATAAAAAAATAAAGCACTTTCTAAATAGGTAAGAAAAAATCTTACTTAACATGGATAAGTTACAAGTAGTAATGATATATCCTTCTTCCCAATAGTCCTTTCATTAATTTATACAATGTGCTACGTATTTTCAGACCAATTGTCATTATCATATGATTAAATGGAAAATATAACTGAAATTCAATTGATTTTAAATTTATAAAATTAGGATGAACTTTTTTCAACTTACACTATCAATTTTATTATTTACTTTATATTATCATTATTAAATTATTCGTTATTTATGTATTATTATTATTATTTTACAACTATTACTATATTTTTACCATTACTATTATTATTATCATAAAGTAAAAAGTTTCATCAAAAATTTTTTTCTTTTAAGATTAATATTTTCAGTTTTACAATTGACTAATAATAAATATGACATATGTATAAGTAAATTTATCATGAAATGAATATATTGTGTAATAAAATTTATTTCATGTCAATTAATTTATTATGAGCAAAAAAGAAAATATCCTTCAAAAATTATCAAAGTTTCAATCACATCTCTATTTCAATTCAATTCATTTCATTTCGGATTAAATTCAACCAATGCATATTTCGATTTCCAATTAATCTAAATAAAATTAAAAACTATCCTCAGCATTAATCGGTATATTGTTAAATGGCATAACCTATAAAAATGTTATCTTCAAAATTCTAGTTTGTTTAGCTACAGTAATCAAACAGTAAATGTTTCCATTGTCTGTCTCATCGCTTCTCTCACTTAACTTCTCTCTATTTTCCGCATTCTTCTTTCTCTCCTTTTTAAACCACTTTTTCCCTCCCTGCCTTTTTTGATGATAGCAATTACTAACAATCTTACAATTTCAACAAGGCCAAACACAAATTATAGCTATTTATCAATCACAATCACAGTCACACTCACAATCGCAATAACGATCACAATCACTATAATTTCCTTTTAGTTAATTGGAATTTTTTTAAATAATTCAAAAAAAACTTCATTCATATCAATTTGAAATTTTGTATAAAATGGCGAAAAAAGTTTTCTAAAAATAAATTCACATGATAACTATAAGTCTATTACATACATTGATCTTTAAATATATTGATTTGAGAGAAATGAGTATAAATTGAAATTAATGATTCAAATGAATTAATTTGATTCTTTTTTAAAGATTTAAAATTATCAAAACAATCATTAAACTATTTCTTCCCATCAATTTTTCCTATGTGTTAGATTTCTCTATGCATGGAAAAATATTTTAATTTATAGCAGTATACAGTAATCTATAGCCAATCATTTTTAATGATATCACATTCTTAAACTAAGTATTTTTAATTTTCACTTTAAAAGTTTTGCAAAACTTCGCTTAATGTTCCAAAAACTCTATATAACTCTAATCCAATTGATATTTATTACATAATTTACAGCATAAAATACGTAATATACATGAAAATCATTCCTATCAAATATGAGAAAATTAAATAACTATAAAAGCAACATTGTTACTTCCACGAATTATTCATCTTACAATGATAACATTTATCATTCTCACGATAAAAAAACTTCGGTACACAATAGATATACTCGTGCACATACCTTTTACACATACCGTACTAATCATTCAGGTTTCTCTTTGTGGCTCTTAATTTGTCTTATAGCTTTAAACCGGATAAATGAATATATTAGAAGAAAGAGTATGAAAATCGAATAAGCAAAATGCCAGTTCTTCTATATTATCGGAATCATTTCAACAAAATTCATTAGCATTTATCATTCTTTTAGTTAGCTATCATTGATGATTGTAAAAATTGTTAAAATAAATCTCAATTACATTACATTAAATTGGTATACTTATTTTGGATAAAGAATGATAATGAATTAAAATTCTTATTTAGTTAAAAAAAGAAATCTTATAACTTCATATTTTTTTTTCTTCTCTTTGATTTCAATCAATCAATGCACCAAACATCAACGAATTTTTATAAATGTCCATTTCGTGTTTTTTCGTTTGAGATGATAAGAAAAGGAAAGGGAGAATGAAATGAAATGAAAAGGAACTGAAAGGAAGCGAAATGGAATGAAATGAATTAAAAGGAAATGAAATGAAAGCAAATGAAGGAGAGAGGGAGAGAGAGAGAGAAAATGACAAATTTTCTTCGGTAAAATTGATTGCATTTTTCTGGCCTTATTATCCATTTACTGATGGTATCATGTTGTGCATGCGACTTAATGAAAACAAATCAAACCAGCCGGAAAATTTGCACTTTGCCTGATACAAACAACAAAAATGAAGGATTGATTCTCTCTCTCTCTCTCTCTCCTTCCTT
Source organism: Cruorifilaria tuberocauda (assembly GCA_013365365.1). Lineage (NCBI taxonomy): Eukaryota > Metazoa > Nematoda > Chromadorea > Rhabditida > Onchocercidae > Cruorifilaria > Cruorifilaria tuberocauda. Next base: position 13,727 of record JABVXU010000544.1, read on the forward strand.
TCTTTTTTTTGCCTCATTCTTTCCTTTACCGTGGGAATGAAGTAAATTAAATAAAGATAGTAGAAACGAGAAGAAATTAAAAAAAACAAGCCAAAACCCAACCACTGAAATGTTTTGTCTAATATTTTCTTTTTTAGCTTAATGGCATTTTTTATCAATCAAGAAAATGAAGGAAAAACAATTTTGATTGATAAAATGATTGTTAAAAAGCATAAATATAAAGTGGTGATAATGTAAACGATCAAAAATGAACGAAATATGCAAATTTGAAAAAAATTACAAATTGTACTTTCTTTTTATGATATTAAAAGAAAGACTTGACGGTTTATGTAATCACGTAAGAATTTCTGATATTACGCAAATAGCTATTTCTAATCGTAATATATCCTAAAACTTAATGTGAATCACGTGACGTTTTCAATTATTTCACATGCGACAACGTATTAATATATCAATCAGAAATGAATAAAATGAAGAATTACTTGTTAAACCATGATTCTTTTTTCTTTTAATATACGGTAATTAATTCGGGTAAAGTAATCTTTTATACAAGGTAATTTTTAATATAGGGTGATTTTTCTTCACTTAAAATGAAACTAAAAAGTAGCTTGAAGAAACATTAATTATGAGATTTAAATTAATTTTCAATTAAATTGAAATAGGAATTAAAATTAGTGAAAATAATTATAAAAATTATCAAAAATGTCGTTTTGTTCTCACTAAATGAAATATTTTATATTTTATAACCAAGCCTACAAAAACTCGAATAATAATGATTTTTTAACCTAAACATCAAGTTTAGATGATTTTTTTTCTTTTGTTAATTCTTTAATAATGAATTATTTCTATTTAATTGTCATCTAACAATTTCTATTGTTTCAATAATTTTCACAGCCATAAATTTAGTACTAAAGAATAGAACTCTATTCATGTATGACAATTATAATTTATCATAAGTTAAAATTAATAAGTAATTCTAAGCATAGAACGTGAGAAAAATGAAATAAAAGAGAAGCTACGATCGGCATACAAAAGCAAGCAATCAGCTTATATTCTAATTTTAAATTACCGATATAGATAGAAGAATTCTGTTCAATTACCTGATACCCACAGAAGAGAAGGAAGAAAAGGAGGATTCCTGTTTAGTAAAAAAAATCAAAACCAATAACCGATAAACCGATAAATAAATTGGTTTAAACCAACCGATAGATGGGAAAATTTAGGGTTTTTTTTTATCGTGATCGGATAGTTTGTTGTAAAGGAAGAACAAAAGAATGTGACAAACAATACAATCGTTGAAAATGGGCAGACGAAATGATACATAAAGTTAATTGCAGTATGAGAAAATAACATTCATCGAATTACTTTTACACTACCAAATACCACCAGAAGTAATCCAAATTTATTTAGACAAAAAAGAAATATGCAAATTTATTGAGAGGGAATTTTGAAAAATAGGAAAATTGTCTATCTCTTAACACTTCAATGATATATTTTAATAATAATTCCTTAACACTTTAATAAATGTTTTATTTTTTTCTGCAATATAAAAAATTTGAAAAATTTTTTCAAATCTTCGTAAATTCTCTTAAATATTATATTTATTGAAATTTTTTGAGTAAAAGAATTTCATATTTTAATTTAAGGAAAATTCATCTAATCTATATATGTATATGTATCAAATATCAATGACGTAAATGTGAATTTATATTGAAATTGTCAAATTATGAATAGCGTAACAACGTGAAAGATAAACGGACGTCTTTTGAAACGTAAGAAAGAACAGTTAAAATAGTTGACATATTATGTATTAAAATTTCGTTATATTTTCTTAAACAGAGCTAAAAACGCAAGCAAAAAAATATTTTATATTAGAAATCAATGCGTAAAGTGAAGTTATTCAGTAATAAAAATTTTTACGTAAAAACGTGTAATATATAAAAAATAAAATATAAAAAAACCTTAAACAAATCTTTATATAAAAATCTTAAACATTTGCATTTTATGGTTTATCATTGTAAAATGCATACTATTATTGATTTTACAATGATAAAATATATGAGTATGAGTATGAGTTATTTCTTAGATGTGCTATGCTATCTTATGACTCAGGTTTATTAGCAGCATAAATGAATCAAAAGAAATTCATAAAGCAATTTATGTAGTAATTGAAATGAAAACGAAAAATAAAATTATAAAAAGAAAATGATTTAAGCATTGCAAGTATAATTCTACTGTAAAGTGAGTAAAAGTTAAACTTACTTCTGATTGGTGAATCAACGTGAGAAGAAGTACGACTATCTGATACCGATGGTGATAATTCTGAAAATTGAATTGAGCCATTTCAGGATATTTTCCAACATCAAATACTTATTCCTTGCTTAAGTTGGTATAAAATAAAATTTGATTTTTATCTGTTAAAAAGTAAAGAGGGAAAAAATAATCAATCCTTCAACAAAATTAGAAGTGTCATAATTGCTCTGACATTTACAAAAACTGTTCTTTCAATATCTTCTTTAAATATAATTCATATGATAAGATGAAATTGTCGAATAAGATTGAAATTTTTAATTAATATTCAAATAAAATATCTGATTAAAATTAACTTTACTAATCACTCATTTCAATTAGATTAGATTCAAATAGATTTCTATTAGATAACTTCACAAATCTGACAAAATAAAGTAACTAATAAAATTGTAAATTTTAAATCAATTAATGTATCCAATCTGATAAAACTTTAAATGATTTCACCAATCATTCATGTGAAAATTTCAATTACATAACTTTATCAGTAATCACTCATTCATTTCGGATAGTTACATAAAGAAAGATAAGAAGCATATTTAAAATACAAAAACGATTTTCACGATAATTTTGACATCTTTTTTTATTTCTCAATAAAAATGACAAGCAAGAGAAAGAGGGAGAGAGAGGGAGAAAAAAAGATCTTTCCGTTCCATGAAGGTGCTTTTTCCCTATTCATCTTATTGAATGCTGATAACAGTATCAGATAGAACCCTGATAAATCGCAATAGATACTGATTCATTATCAAAATTTCCGTTTTTCTCTTTCCTTTCCCTCTTCTTTTTCTCTTTCCTCTCCCTCTTCTTCTTTTTCTCTTTCCCTACCAATTTTCATTTTTAGAATCAGAAAAAAAGAGATATCTTCTCATTCATTCACGTCAAAACATACTTAACTATCAATTCAACAGATCTTTCCATTTGATAACATATATTATCACCAGTTTTAGGAAAAAATAAAACTATCGTTTATAATTTTTTTCTGAAATAGAGATTATATATAAGTATGTACAAATGCCATACATACGGTATTAACCATTGTAACAGTTACTGTTAACATTATATCTTCAGGTCAAAGGTTAATAGGTGTATCAAAACCCTCGATATTTCTCACTTATATGATTTAGTTATCTTAATTGGTATTAATTGTTTTGTTCTCTTTTTTCGTGAACAATTAACAATGAAAATAGTAATGAATAAAAACTGACAATCTTTTATCAACATCGATCATACAACAGATATTGGTAATCCATTTTTCAGGATTGCTGTAATATGACCTTTGGCATATTTATAAGCGATTAATGGCAAAAAATAATCTATATTACTAATAGGAAATCATTTATAGTATCATCTGTTGCTGCTTTTATTTTTTCTCTCTCTCTCTTTCTCTTTTTGCTGATACCAATAGGTTAATTATGTGATAAAAAATAAGTTGGAAGAATACGTGCCAACGATTGAACTTCGTTTCGATGAAACACCCACCTGTACACTAACATACACACACACACACATACACACATACACATACACGCATATAGACACACACACATACACACATACACATACACGCATATAGACACACACACAAACATGGACAACATGTATATATACACACATAAACTTTTACAAGATGGATTTCTTTAAATAAAATACTTCAAGCGTGAAAAAGTATTGCTGATACAATATCTTTCCGACAATAACAATAAATGTATCAAATTTCTTTCTTATTATACTAGCAAATGTTGTTATTGCAATAGTAAATACTGCGATAGCTGTTATTAGTGTCGCTATCGTCATAACTATTATTATGTTGTTATTGCTGTAGTAAATGCTGTTAGTTTTAATTTGCAACTATTATTCTGATTAATAATAGCTATATATTATTTGTTTGATAATTGAATTACTTCTCTATTTTTATTTTTTTATATTAAGTACAAATTAATTAATCATATATTTGTTTTATCCATATTTCATTTAGCGTTTGTCTTTCAATCTTTCATTTTGTTTATTTTTTTTCAGGAATTAAAAAAAAGTAAACCTGTTCGAGATTGCGGTGAATGATTTTGTAAGCTTTGCAGTAATTGTTGTTGATGGAGGAAATTAGCATAGTACTGTTGTAGATGTGGATTAAACAGTGATAATTGGGTAGCCATTTGACTGGGAAAAACGGAGCTACCGGTCGTTGTCGACGTTACAGCCGGAAATGCTGCTGCTGCTGCTGCCATAAACGGTAAACCCGGAAAAGCCATCGTAGCAGCAGCAGCTGCAAATCGTTGCTTCTCCTTATCAATATCACCAGTACTACTACTTGTACTACCACTGCTAGACGGTAATGAACACATCCTTGGTAATGACATCACAAGAAATCTGAAAAAAAAATTGAAATCTGTAATACAATTAAATATCACAGAAAATACAACGAGTTATTTACTCAGTTAAAATTTCATTAATTCAATTCCATTTAGATATTTGTGTTTTGCATTTAACTTTTGTCATCACTTGTTCTATTCTTTAGTTAGAAATAATTTTAGTTCAAACAATGGAATTCTTATTTCGAGTAGAGTTGAAGTTAACTTATACTGTATTATTTCAGTATATAGCTAATACTATAATAATTACGGTACAAATGAACTTTAATTACTAGTAATGAAGTTCAGCAAAAATGGAGAGTAAACTCTTCATATCTGGCATTAACTATTCATTAATTTCATTCTCAACGTTTGTCTAATTTTGAAAAAATTTTTCTCATATTCAAAATTGTTTTGAAATGAAAATGATGAGCTTTGTTGTGATTTCTAAATTTCACGTAAAAATCTGTGAGAAATGATATGTAATCACTGAAATGGCATGAAATAATATCTTTCTAAATTATTCATCGTTGTAAATTATCATGATAATCATAATTCCTTTTTAATATTACCATTCTTTCTCTTTGTTTCTTTCTTATAAATAAATTTTAGTTAATTAGTTAATAGTATTCTTATACACTTTACTTGTTTATTATTTATTTACTTATTTGTTTATTATTTATTATTACTTATTATACTTATATATTCATCAAATAATTTTTTTTTCTTTTCTTTTTAAATTAAAGCTCAGATTTGATGAATAAATAAGCAAAAAAAGAATTAAAATAAAGGAAAAAAATTGAAGGAATAGGAAGCATAGAGAAATCCGGAATAAAAGAACGAATGAATGAATGAATCAATCAATTCCGGAATGAATGTAGGAATGAATGAACGAATGAATGAGTGAATGAATGAATGAATGGGTAGTCCATTTTGTTATGCTTCAAAACATTTCCTCACTTCTCATTCGTTCACCGAAATACCATTTATCACTGATAAAGCGGGAGGGCGGGGGACGGGGTATTTGATTGACAGAAACAAGGCGCAGTATTCCAAACTATTTTCCATTTCATGTTCCGCCCTTTCATTTCTATCATCCTTTTTTAAGCATATCCTAATTGACAGAAAAAAAAGTTTCTTTTTGCTTTTGAAATATTTTTATGCTAATTAAAACTGTTATGATTAGCGTTTTTTATTCTATTATCGATTATTGATAATCTATTATCGAATTTTTGTTAATTATTCAGTATGAAATATTTTACGTAGTGCGATAATGATAGTAGTGATAATGATAATTAATAGTAACTGTAACAATATTGGTAATTATTATTTGTTAAAAAATAGATAGTATGATGTGAAATTATATGTATTATGTGGTTTTTTAATTTTATGCAGTTATTCTCTTATTCAATTTTCCACTATTTCAATATCAAATTTAAAATATACAAGTTTTAATCGTTATATCACTACTTTTGTCGTATTAATATGCATACTAACATTATATCAATATATTTATTATTACCGTAAATGATTGTTGTTTTCGTTATAATAAATCAAAAAAATTGGTCGAAATTAATTAGTAATTTAAAGTTATGCTGGGAAATTTAAATTCTATCATAATCGATTGGTAAATGAAAAAATTATTGTATATGATAATGTTTTTGAGATTTTTACCGTCCTTCAAAAACTAAATTTAAAAGATAAATCTTATTTGTTTGGGAAATTTTTAGAAAAAAATAACTCTTCCAATATTTTTGCAAATATTAACTAAACTATTTATCTTTATTTTAAGCTTATAAATCTCAAGTTTTCTTTGGACCATTTCATTTTTAATTTCCAAGTTCGAAAGTATTTCAAAATTTTTATAAAACAACAAATGAGTAATAATGCATTATGACATGATAAAGTGTAATATAATCTTTTTGTTGTTTTGTGTAAAAAAATCAAAACAAAATTTTCTAGCTAAAAGCTGAAGCTAAACAATCAAAACACAATCTTTCTTTTTCTTCTTCTCTCAAATATATTTTATTAAGAATGGAAATAAGATTTTATTATAAAAAAAACGATGAAATTTTTCAATTTAAAAAAGCTATTTGAAATTTTATTTTGTAAAATGAACTAATGAGAAATTTTATTTTATTGCATAAAAGTAAACGAAATAAAAAAAAACATTGTAACAGGTTACAGTATACTTTAACTTCAACACTATAAATGTACAGTTCAGGCTTCTTTAAAAGAAATAAAAATTTGATAACGATTGAATGAGATGAAAAAAGGATGGATTAGTTGAAAAACATTATTTTTTTAGATAATTCTAAATTTTAAGTAATTATTGTAAATTTTGAGCAATTATTTTATTAGAACAATCATTCATGTTAATCTATCTGTTAAATTTGAAAAAGTAAAATCTATTTCCTCTCGGTTCGATTTATCAACATTGTATTGTAATATCTACTGATTGAAATTTTTCTTGATAATAATCATCAGGAATGGTTTAAATTTTACTTTTCAAAAGATTTTCAAGTAATTGCGTGAGGATGATTTAGAAAAGAAAACATTTATGAAAGTATTTGAAAGAAAAGGTAACTTTATCACATTTTTTTCAAATAATTTATTACATTAACATATGTCGTATTTATATAAATCATTTTAGATTTTTGAATTTTTACTTGAAATTAAAAATTTCAAAACTTTTAATTTCACTTTAAAATTAATTCAAACTTGTATTATAATAAGACGCAAAATATTATTGGTTATCATTATCATGATTAAGGAAATATTAAAATAATACAATATTGAAAAGTCATATAATTCGACAAAATGCTTAAAAAATATGAAATTCAAATAATAATAAAAATAACTGTTATTTTTAATAATTCACTTAATTTTAATACTTTCGTGTATAATTGTTGGAATAATAGTAATAAGACATTTTCTATTAATTTAAATTCATTAAAAATTTACATAATCATAAAATGAAAGCTAAAGATTGCATTAATCTGATTTTATAATTAACAGTGAACTTTTCGCTTGCATATTAAGTTTTAGGCTTCACTTTTTTGTTCTAAAAATTTCAATTCAAATTGTTATGATCAAAATATTGCAGTATAATTTGTAATAATGTCAAAAGTATTGCTAGTATGATATGAGCAAGATAAAAATGATAATCAAATCAATTTTTAATTATATAAATGTATATACAAATATAATACATAATACCAGAATATTAATTTCATTTAAGTAATCTGACAAAATCGACTGATAAAGCAACTATATGCAAATTATTAAATGCTTGTAGTAAATTAACTTATCGGAAGAGCAAAAATTTTTTTTTACTTTTTTGTTCTTACCAATTTCCTCAACAAAAATATTTTGCACAATTGTTTTTGTATTTAAAACGAAGTAATATCAAACAGCGATAATGATATTTCCTTCTTTTTTTTTCTTTTGCCTCAAAATGAACAATTTCCTTTCAAATTTAACCAACGAAATTGGTTTATTTGGCCGAGAAATGAAAGTATTTAACCAAATGATTGAAATATTTAACAACTTGATATTAAAATTCGCTGCTTTGTTTTGTTTAAATTTATTCATTTTATTTATAAAAAATATGATTATAAGAACATAACTTACCTTTTTCTCATTATCATTCGTATCTTAAGTAACATTGTTTTGATACCAATAATATTATTAAGTATTATTGTACTATATTATAATAATGTTACATTATACTATTTTACTATTTTAAGCATTGTGTTATATTATTTTATATAAAATATTTTATTAATTTAGTCAAATATTCTTACTCTCATTCTCTTTTTTGAATTTATCTATCAAATTTATTAAACTTTATTAATGGAAATTAAGTATGATACAATCATTTACATGTTTATATATAATTGTTCAATTTGCTGAAATTATAACGAATTTGTCTTTCTGAATTTTTTGCTCAAAAAAAAACCACGAAAAGTGTTTAGTAATTATGACTTTGCTATAACGAAGTACAGGTTTATCACTATATTGTTGGATTAAGATTTTTATCATTCATTATCAGTTTTAATTTAGCATTTGGAAAAAAAATCATTTTAACGTGTAATACACGAAAGCAATAAATATTCCACTATTGAATAGAAATTGGGTCGTTTGCAATTCCTAAATAAATTCACGTAACGTTTGACGTGGTCACGTCATATATAATTATTATGCTATTGAACTAAAACATATATGACCTATTTTGATGACTTGCCGCAAAATAGACTTCGCGAAATTTGACATCACAAAAATTTCAAGTAAAATCTTAATTTTACCAATATTGCACACAGAAAAAAGCATATAGAGACTATAATTTAAATAAATATTTTAAAGTAAATATATGCATAATAAAAGAAATGAATAAGTAAAATTAATCTAGCATTAATTTTTACTTAATCGAAAAAAAGAAAATAAATTAATTAATTAATTTTCTTCTTTGATGAAAGGACAGCTACAGAATACAAAGAAAATATAACTTACATTGGGCAATAAAGAAGAGTTAAAAGATAGGAAAACATTATATTATTATTTCTAAAATAATAGTAAGAATAAAGCATGCTAAGATATACGATGCAAAAATTTCAATAATTGTTATTTAAAATTAAAAATATATAAATTTTATGTTTCAATAAATTCCACAACTTTAATCCAAAGAAAAATTAAAGTTAAAAGTAAGTAAGGACATAACAAATAGTTACAGCTAATGATGATTGTTAAGATAATAGTAGATGATTGATGATGATGTTGATGATGATGATGATGATAATAACAGTGATGATAGTGATGATAATGCTATTACGATGATAATAATGTTAGTGATAGCGATATTAATCGTAAATGCTGATGATAGCATAAAAATGCAAGATGATATGATACAATTGAATGCATATATTATATTAATTTAATTGCATATGTATAAGTAGTTTAAATTCACATTGAATTGCAGTGATAACAAATGATGATAATGATTATAGTGATAATAATGATAATGAGCTACAGTACTAATGAGATTTTCCAGACAGAAGTGATGGATGGAAGGAGGAGGAAATAGAGAGAGAGAAGAGAGAAGATGCCTTCGGGTATCGTCAAATGACTAACTGACTGACTCACTGACTCCCTGACTGACTAACTCACTCACTGACTCCCTGACTGACTAACTCCTCACCGACTGAATGACGGACTGACTGAGTGACTGACTGACTGACTCACTCACTCACTCACTCACTGATTCCTCATTGGCGCAATCGAACTGCTATCGCCTACAGGCAGTCCCGAACGACCGTTTGATCGAATCCTTCCAGTCCGCTCTTTCCTTATCAGTTGCTCATTCATCTCTTATCATAGTTATCAGTTGAATGAATTGTCAGTTTCAGGTCAGTTGGATGAATGCATTCTCTTTGTTACTATTATCACAGTTTAGTTCTTTCTTGTTCCTTAGTTTCTTTATTACTGCTAAAAACAGAAGATTTTTCTCTTTTCTTTCTATCTCTCCCCAAAAAACTATGGAAGAGATTTGATTACTCTTTTCGTTTCTCTTATTTAATTCAGCATCATTCCTTTCTTTCTTTCAAGGAGAGAAAGGAAGAGAAATTTCTCTCTCTCTCTCTCTCTAAATAACTAACTTAAAATAAGAGAGAGAGTGGAGAAATGAAGAAGGGAGGGTTATGTTGTTACGAAGAGAAAAATATACCCAATCGGGTCCATCAATTGTTTAGTTGGAGGCGGAGTTTTCTGTTATGCGTTATTAGACGATTATGAATGATGATGACAGTGATAACAGCAATGATAATGTTGATTATGGTAATGATAAGGCAACTATGATTGATTTCCATGACAACAATAGCAATGATAAGATACAACTAATTGTAGTGAAAATAATGATAATGATTATTAGTAATAGAGCTTATAATGATAATAATCAGTTCAGTTATTTCGACTAATTATAATAATTAATTTGCAGAAATAGAATAATCTAATTGCTATTACTAATGGAATTAGCAACTTTTCCTTTTCTCTATAATTGATTTCATTGTAAGTTATAAAATGATTAAAATTAAAAATTATCTGTTATCATCATTTTGAATGACGAGAAAATCGACGTTTTCATCTTCCATTCATATATTTCAATTGTTCATCCTGCTTTTCTTCTTTCTCTCTCTCTCTCTCTCTTTCTTTTTTATCAAAAGCATTTAAAATTTAATTTTGGAATAATTTAAATAGCCTATCAATTTATGATAAAAAATGGAAGAAGCTACGATGATAATGCCATATTTATGGATGAAATAACGGGCATTATTAGGATGAAATGAAAGGTATATTTTATTTCTTTGAATTAAAAATTGGCATTTTTCAAGTTTTTTTTCCTTCTTCTCTCTTCTTTTTCCGTCTTCTCATATTAAAATTGCTATCGGAATGAAAATGGAAATGGAGAAGTTGTTCGATCAATCGATCCGTTCAACCAAAACTACCACTAAACCAATCACTTCTTCCCCATTCTTTCCCCTCTCTCTTTTATACAGAAAATGAAAATTCAATTCATTCCAATCCATCGAGAATGATCATTACGACTCAGTTCCTTTTCATCAAATCTATTGTATGTAATAGATATTGTGATAGTGTTATTGAATAATATATAAATATATTATTGTACTCTGTTCTCTTCAGTATCTGTTGTCTATGTACACGTCCGTGTGTCCGTATGCATGTTTGTGTGCGTGTCTGTGTATGTGTGTTTGTATGTGTGTGTATGTGTGCTATCATTTTAGCATTATTCTTTTCAATTTTCCACAGAAGACGAACTTTTTAAATGTGTGAGAAAATGCGGGAGGGTATGATTATGATCGATGAAATTCAATTGAAAATTGAAATGAGATGAGGTAGGGTAAATTGGAATATTTTAAACTGTATTTAAATTCAATTTAAATGATAATTAAACTGTGTCATTAAGATGCATGCAATTAAAATAAATTGATTCCTTTGACGTTTGACAAATGAAAATTACAGTAAATTAACATATTTTATCAATGGAAGTGATTTTAAATTACATTCCATTATTTCTTTTCATTTATATTTCTCTTTAAATTTATTGTTTGGAAATATTTGAAATATTAATTAAAAGAAAATTATGTCTTGAATGCTAAAATAATAATTTTAAAAAAAAAGCAGTCAAATAGAATAGTGATTGAGTAAATAGTAAATAACAGTAAATAAATAAATAGTAATTTTAGTATTTAATTATTTTATTTTTATTATTCTGTATTATATATTTCTTATTATATATTTTTTGTTTATGATATAATTTATTAGTAATTAATTAAGCCGAAATTTCAATCAGAGTTTTAAATTTATTTAAATGAAAATTTGATGCCATAAATCTTTTCTTTTTTCTTTTCTAAATGAGTTTTCATTTTACAATGTTTTATTTAAAAGAAAAAAAATGAATAAATTTAGAGATTTTTTACTAACTAAATGAAATAAAGTTTTACTTTCATATTAAAAAATATTTGAATTAATTGAAAAATTAAAACTTGAAATGTCTAACAGAATTTTCTATTTTGAATTTAATTATAATTATGTTAGCGAAAAAGAAAAAAGAAAATAACAGAATCAAATAGAATTTATATATACTTAAATAAACTTTATGTATTAAATAAAACTTATACAATTTAAATTATAAATATGGATCTTTTAATGAATTCAATGAAATAATTTTCATAATAATAGTAATAATTTTTTTCTTTTTTTTAAAATATTTTTTCGAAATCATTTCTTTGTATTCAAATTCATTCACTTTTTTTACATTTTAAAACGAAAAAAAGAAAATGTACAAATAAGCAATATTTGTCTTTCTTTTAAGTTTATTTTTTATTCTTTTCTTTTTCATTCTTTTATTCTTATTTATTGTAAAAATGCCTCTTTTTTTCTCTTAAACTTCCTCTTCAACAGCAATATTTCAGCTAACAATTTCAAGCAAACATTTCATTTCATTTCATACCATTAAAGCTAATGTTTAGAATTATATTTTAAATACGGTTAATGGTAAGTTTTTTGTTTAATCAAATAATGGAATGAATGGAAAAAAAATGTGAGATATATTGCAATTATAATGCAAGCTTTGCTTCTTTCCAGATGAACCAAACCAACCAATCAACCAGAGCAACCAAACAACCAATCAACCAGTCAACCAACCATAACCACGAATAACACCAACAAAACAATAACACCGATGAAATTTTGTTTTGTACTTTATTGGATCTCTTCTTTTTCTTCCACTTTTTTTCGCATTTAATGACCTATTTTAATTTTTGTGAGAAATAAAAGTAAAAATTGAATGAGTTGAATTTTTATAGCCTCTTTAAATGCTTAAATATATATTACACACAGATATACGCAACTATACATAGAGGATAATCATTTTTATCAACTAAAACGAATAATATATAATTTTTGTTGTAACGGTGTGTGTAAATTTAATTGTACGTTTTTTTATTTTCTTAAATTTAGTGTTCCTCAACTTTCTTCGTCTTTCCATTTTTGTTAAGATAATAATTTTTCACCAAGTATTTAGATTATACCGATTATAATAATAATAGAATGATTTGTTGAATGATAATAAATATCAAATTTTCATAGTAAAGTAATAGGAAGCTTAATGATATGATAATTAGTATAAGAAAATATTTGTATCTATTGGAAATTTTAATTAAGCCAATTAAGATTATTAAGTTGCTTGTTAACTTGCTGTTAGAATTGATAAAAACTGAGTATTGATTTAAAGTGTCTTTTATATTTCCAATTAAGCATAAATATTAAATAAAGTAGTTTAACAATTTAGATTTTTAATTTTAATTAGAAGTTTATTATGCATTGAACAATAATTAAATATGAATGGTTTTCATATATCCGAAGATTTTTCATGGATTAATTTATTAGCTATGAAGTAATTCAAATCCTACAACAAGATTGCTATTTGACATTTTTACTTTAATAAAAATGATAAATTGATAAAGAAAAAGATAAAAGATTTGTAAACTTCAGTGTTATCAATTAAAAAATTTATTATCTTTCATTCTTTAGTATTTTTATTTTTTAAATGTGAAAAAAAGTTAAATGTTAACATCAACTATCCAATGACATATTTCATTAATGGTAAGATACAGTGACAAATTTAGTTTTCAAACGAAATAATAATGGAAGTATTTCCGGTTACTACCGTAATCGATGTGACTATAAAATTCATTTGGCATTATCGGATATATTTGATAAAGAAAGTTGTATTACAATATTGCCGTGGCGACAATATGTCTTTGTTATGAACGACCGATCGGTGACAAATTTCGATTGACATCCTTCTTTCTCCTTCTTCACTTATCGTTATATCTGTGTGCAATGGAGCATATTTATGGAATAATAGAATAGGCATGTTTGTTTTCAGATTAGGGGAATGATATAGCAATCCGATAAATGTAATGTTTTCTCCTAATGTTTCCAAGAAGGTCAAAGACCTTTAAGCTTATAATATGCATTACATTTTCGAATAAGTACAAATAAAACAAAGCAATAAAATTAAGTTTAAGAAAAGGAAAATGAAAATAACAAAAGCAGAATTATTTTTCATCAATTGTTGTAAAATATACAATTTGACACATTCGTTTTCTCCACTATTTGACCTGTTATACTTAAACGCTTAAGGTCATTTACATCGCGATATCACATATTGATGATATGAATAAAAAACAAATAAATGATAATATTAGGGAGGAAATTTTTTACTTTAACTCGATAATATTCGATCAATGTATTAATTAGAAATTTAAAAAGATTGGAGCTATTTAGGTTACGTGCGATTCATACATTTAAATGATACCGTATCTAATATCACCCTACCACATCATACACTACTAAATTTATTAGTTTAATTTAGTGATAGTTGTAGTAAAACAAAAGCAATATCGTAAATCAGCAATATTGATATCATCTGTGCCACTAATATCATATATGGATAATATCAATATTATAAATCGATGATAACTGATAGCATGAATTGATAATCAAAATTGATAAAAACCTTCTTTCTTAAAACTAAAACAAATGCTTTATTCTAAAAGAAATGAATGTTACAATTTTTTATTTTGTTATAATGGAATCTTCTAACTGTATTTGGGGTAAAAATTGCACTCGCAATGCTAAGATTATAGGAATGAAATTGAAGCGATAATATAAATTTATTCGTCATAATTTGTTTTCACTTGTCAACTTCGATTGCTAAAAAATTTAAGAATTGAGAGAAATTTCCAGCTTCAAGTTATCGAATTTTGCACTGGTCGTTGTGATTCGAATTTGGCTTTCACATTCTTTCACTAAATCGCTCTGTAGGATTATTGTGATGAAGCGATATCAATAAACTATTTAATAGCATTAAATTTGAGCTATTAAAATAACTAATTATTGAATCTCATGACATATAAGGAAAAATATTGGCAATGTTGTGAAAATATCAGTTCAATGATGGATATAAGCAAAAATAGATATGATAATTTCTCTTGTAATATTGAAGCAAATAATAAAATGCGCTAAAATTAAAAGAGAAATATTAGGAGAGTGAAATAGAATAAGGTTTACTTAGGATCTTGGAAAACGTAATTTTTTCCGGATTAATTCATTACGTGTCATATTTTTAATACAGAATATTAAGTTCTATCTTAAAATTTGCATTCTGTCACCTATATTTTGATAGTTTATTTTGATTTTTTGGTTTGAATAAAGGTTCGTTCTCAATTTGCGATAACTGTTTTATGAGTGTGTCGATTTGAAAGTGTGAATTTTTGGTTAATTGTACTTCAACCGCTGAAAAACGTTTTTCTCACGTTGTGAAGCTAAAAAGCGGTGTGTGGGAATTTGCTGTGGTGCTTTAAGTTGCGTGTTAATCTGATGAACATGACCTCTGTTTTGGACGTGTTTTACGTGTAGCTTTATGAAGTTTAGGTATGGTGCGAGTAACTTTGTTTGAGTCCAATTTTGTCATTTTTATATTATTGTCAGTATCAGGACAAACTAATCAAACTGTTTCACTTATTATCCTCAACTATTTTTCAACAATATTTGTATTATTGTTAAAATCAGTCAGATAATTATTATTTTAACTGAAGTTTGAAATCGCTTACCAAATCTGCCATAATGTATGAACTTTATTGAGAAATACTCGAAGTACTAATTGTCAGGATTGTCTTGCTTGATCGAATTTGCAATAGTTTAATTATTTGACATTATTTAATAGTCCAGCTGTTATTACGTGCGAAGCAGTAAGTAGTTTGATCAGTGAAAATGCTAAATATTTTCTCATTTTTCAAACTCTCATTTCACTTCATTTCCCAGCATTTATTCAGTAACTTTCATAGCTCTGTTTATATTTTTTTTGAAGAGATCGGTTTCTGCAGTAGTTCATTCATAAAAATTATGTCCGAATCAAAAGTTGTTGCAAAAAAATCAGACTACACTACGAATCACCAAGTAAGAAACAATGAGCATGTACGACAAGAAGCTACCAGCAGCAATAGGTTTGTTTTTTTATGTAATAATTGGCATATCGAAAAAATTCACGATATTATTACTAATTAGTAATGGACAGAATTGTGGAGGTTGAATGCCTAGTAACAGTTACGCATGCTGCATTGTAGCATATAGAATTCAGGAAAAGGAACGTCAATTATCAAGACTTAAAGGACGGGATTTAATTTATCGATACCTTAAATTACTCGCTTTTGCAAACTGACATGTAGTTTTATCTTCGCGGATTTTTCGAAATCTATTAAATCAATCAACATCACTGTAACGATTATTTTATGATTATTGTTGTTATTGTTGTAATCATTATTACTGTTATTATTGTTACTTGTCTTTGTATTTTGTAACACGTTTTCATCCTACTGTGATTAAATGTTATTAAACGAGGCGAAGTTTTTGCTAGGAAAAATTACGTTGTGAAGTTTAGGTAAATTTTAGAAATCTGCGGAGCAATAGATGTGTTAATATTCATATTTCTGCTTTATAGGAGAGATATAGCTAGGAATTTTGGTCATGCTGGAATTCAACAGACGTATCAAAGAAATTGTCCGAACCATCACGGTTTTCATAACACAGGCAGTGGAAAAGACGGACGTAATCCGAAGCCCAGAAATCATATAATTCGCAATCCAAAATGTTATGAAGTATGTTTGCATTATATTTTAAAAATCCGCAAGGAACTTTTCTAAATTTTTAATAAGTGCTTATTACTTATGTAAAGCATCTTTTTTTTCTAGAATCGATCGGATCATAGTGGTATCAAATTCAGAGGCGAAGTTTCAGAATGTGATATATGTTGTCGTGAATCCGATGTGTTTGCAGTTGGGCCGTGTGTACATCCTATGTGTATAGAATGCGGAATTCGATTACGAATTTTGTGTAAAAATGATAGATGTCCAAAATGTAGAACTGTGATTGATGTGGTAATTGAATTAAATTTTCCTATTGCAATTTCATATCTTCTCTTTTCTCTCCTTGGTAACTTAAGCTACTTTCAAATGAAGCTCGAAGTGTCATAAGTCTTAAACACTTGTGATGTATGCTTCGATGTATTTCACAACTACCATTATTTTAAATTTTTAGCAGTGATTGGGTCAGTTTAAAAAATTTTCTGCTTGATCTTAACTGTGCACAATATTTCAGCTATATTTTGTGTCGTTTCCGGGTGACTGGACTGATTATCAAATACCACTTCAATTCACAGAACATAAGCATGCTGCAGACCATAAGATTAAATTGGCAGATGATTATATTGCAAGATGTTACGACAGTTATTTATCCCATCAATGCTTAGTGTGCCAAAAAAAGTAGGTTTTTAAATCATCCTTCAGTTATTTCTTGGAAATTGTAAACTACTCCATACAGGAAGTCGAGTTAATTTGTAGGGGTGAAAAACGAGTATTTGAGACGTTTGCTCAATTGAATCAACATGTTTATATGGTACATCGTTTTGAATTTTGTGATATTTGTGTGGAAAACTTGAACTTATTTACTCATGAGCGGAAATTTTATTCACAGTCTAACCTGAAACGGCATCTCGAGCAAGGTGATTCTGATGATAAGAGCTTTAAAGGTGGGTATCTTTAATGTACCCTTGCAGTCAGTACTCATTGGTTGAGACCCTTGCAGTCAGTAATCATTGCTCAGTATTCACTGTTTAACATCACATCTGTCGCATATTATTTAATAAGAGCCTTAAAATAGATTATCTTCCGCAAAACTAATACATATATATTCCTTATTTTTGTTGAGTGGTAAATTTTGAATTACAGGGGTTTATGAAAAATATCACTTTTGAAAGATATATTAGATTGAACAAAATATTTGGCATTTTCAGGTCACCCAAAATGTTTATTTTGTGAAAAACGTTTCTTGGATGAAGAGTTTCGTTACAAGCATCTGCGCAAAGATCATTTTTTCTGTCAGATATGTGATACTGGCGGGCAAAGCAATTACTTTTTTTCGTAATCCCTATCTTCATTTTTCAAGAATAGGTTAAATTTATTGAGAAACATACTTGAACATGAAGAGATGCATTTGTTTGAACTTCATTATTTCAGGGAACATAAGGATTTGTTGAAGCACTACAGAGCGGAACATATTGTATGCGAAGAGGGTGAATGTTTAAATTTGGGAATAGCATTTCGGACAGATACCGAACTTAAGTTACACAAGGTGAAATTTTTTAATTTCAGATTACTGTACGAAAATTTTGCATAATTCCACAGCGTAACTGGTTTTTTAACTTTTTCCGTATCTGATTGCAGTCGAAGCGATAGTGACTTTCATGATATTGCAAGAAAGTACCAGATAATAGATGAAAATCATGGTATATATATTCAAAAATCATGCCAAATCTGTGGATTAGAATTTACGTTCAATTTGTTATGTGTTTTTTATTGTGTCTTCTGAAATTGTTTCACTTCACTCTCAGAATATTCATAACACGTTACTTTTGCAGAGTCGAGATCATGCAGCCGGCCCACAAACACTAACATTAGATTTCCATTTTTCGGACCGGAACATAGCTGGACCAAGTCGGGTTGGTAGAATAGCTCAGTCATCGCGTTCTACATTTTCCTCAAAACAAAACATTCCAAAAATAGGTCTTATACCACATGATCAAGTTCTACGAGGGAATAAGTTAGTTTGATTCTCTAAAAATATATTTTTTAATGCTCTAATTAATTTGTTTCCTCTAAACTTAGGTTCAGTTACAGACTATTACTTAAACTAGTTACTTGTTCATAGAAAGTGTAATCGACTAAATTTTCACCTCTCTATCTACATAAAATGTTCTTTTTCTTTTGACATACTTAATGGGTGATTTCTATCACTATGAATTTTATTGTTTAGCAGGACAAGTGAATAATTCGAATGTGGAAATATTTAGGGCTTGTCATGTTGCTATCACACTTTATTTTTCCGATTTTCAAAGGTTTATTTTTCATTCTTGTTGGCTTCAAAAGGCATTACGTTGTTCCAGGCTGGTTCTTAACAATATATCGATTGTGCAATCAGCAGAAAGTGAACTAATGGGGTCATCTTCAAACTACCTTCCGCAATTCACTTTACAGGGTAGTGATTTTCCTCGTTTAGGAAAATCTACACGAATTTCCAAAGATTCAGATTCAATGTCTTTATCAAAACATAACGTGGCAAACGCTCAGAAAGTAGCCACTGCGAACAGTACCAAAGCCGCACCAAATTTTAGCGAAGTAAGTCATAAAATTTGCTTTTACTGAAAACATTATTTAACTTATTTGGACCAATAACCGTTTTTTTTTTTGAAGAAATTCAAGTGAGCGTTTTTACTTCAATTTTAATTTGCAAGATTATTTTTTTAGCGAAACACTGTTTCGTCAAAGTCATGGTTTATTGATGATGACGAACAATTCCCTTCTTATCAGCCACATTCAAATACAGTGAATAAACAACAGGCTGAAAACGCAAAAACAGAAAAAAATTCCATAGTAGACAGGAATGCGGTATAGATTTTTAAAAACTTTTTTAACATAATAAATAAATTTTCTTGAGAAATTCGAAGTGGGAAGTGTATAAGAGATAGAATAATATCACATTCCAAATCGATAGGGTATTTTTTGTATTTGAAACTAGATAGTTCTTGAGGAAGAATTTATGTGAAATGAGCAACTCTTAAAAACCTATTCAGATTGGCATTGTTTGTATTTCTTTATTCACTTACTCTAAGTAATTTGTAATTTTTTTCAGGTTGAAACCAATTCAGGGACATCACTGATGTCGCCATGGTCTAAAGCAATGAAAAAGCCAATATCTTTAAGCAATATAGCATCCGCATTAGCATTAAGCGATTTTCCAAGTTTACCTATATCTACAGTACCAAAACCTGGGAGTAATTTATTACCTGGATCAGCATGGGCAAAAAAAAATAGCTCTATCATGCAGGTGCTCATTTTTTGCATTATTTTAATAAAAGTCAATGTTCTGGATATATAAGTTGGATTCTGCTTCTATTCGGTGCAATGTATGTTCTAGTAGTAGTGAGTTGGCTTCTTGCTGGAGTAAATATATTATAGATATTCCGAAAAGAAGCTTATTTATGATCATATGTTTTAAGCTTTTTTAAGGAATAGTGCAAGTTTGATTATATCTTAGGTTTGACAGCAGATAGCTATATTTTCAGTCATCAGATCAGTTATCGGGCATACTTTGTAACAGGAATGAATAAAATTGTTTCTTAATTAACTGAAATCTTTTTTCATGATATTAATTATCTAATGAGATGTAAGTACATTTCGTGAATTTTGAAGGTATCTTACATCTAATAATTAAATTTAACGGCTGTAGATACGGCATTCCTTATTTACAGGCACCATCAAAACAGTTGAACTTATCTTCACCACTTTCTTTCACTGGTAACATTCCACGAAAAAAAAAGCAACTACGTGTGCCAGATCTTTGGCCTCAAGAATCAATACCGGAAAAATGGGAGGATCGGGAAGATTCTTCTACACTGGTTCCCTTTTTTCGTATTCGTATTTTTGATTTATAAAGAGATTTTTTTGAAATATTGCAGTTTTATCAAGTTTATTTTTTGGATTCTATCCATTCATGTCAGCTTTAATTCATTTCAAGGGATCGCTATCAAAAATGACTTTGGATGACATGATTATTATCAAAGAGGCGTCAAACAAGAAGAAAGAGAGTAAAAAAACTAAGGATAAGCAGCAGCATAATTTTGCCAAAAAATTGGATGACCGATTAGCGGAAGTGAATGTTTATTTATTTTTCAGTTGATTGAGTTATTAGCTTTATAAAAAAATTCATAAAAATCAAAGCTTTTGCAGGGTAAAAAAAGGAAAGTGGAAGACGAAACAATTAATGAGTTCGCTGATCCTTTCCCATCTTTATCTTCCCATATCTATCACGGGCATGAAACTGAAGAGGCTTGTGCGACAGAACCGTCACTCCATTTATCGAAGGTATATAAAATCATCACAATTTTGTAACCACTTCAAGGAAATACTCGAAAATGTTGAAATTATGTTTTATACATTATGTGTAAAGTTTCAACATATTTTTCATGTCATATGATTCTGTTTTTTAATTTTCATATTATTCTTGTTATACAATTAGTCTGTTATTCAGCATTAACTGGTCGGAAATAAGTAGCAGTTTCAGTTGCTGTCATCAACCTTCTCAGTTCTGAATAACATGACAATAAAAGATAAAAATCAGCCTGCTGAAACCACTGCTATAGATTCTGTCAATCAATCCGCAATTGATACTTCATCATTCAAGACTATTCCGGAGCTTGGTGAAGGATCAAATGAAAGAGTACGTTTTGTTTTTTAAGCAATTCGTAAATTTAATATGTGTGACTTCCTTCACGGTTGATTTGCCGGTTTATTTCCATATCAAATTTTTTAGAAATATTCTGCAACTCTATCGTTTTCAGATCTTCACGAAACAATCGGAAATTACTGGAAAATGTCTTCAATCTGGTATTGGCTCACCTCCTGGATTATGCTCTTTAAATGTGACATCTCTTTCGAGTTTTGGTCCACCTCCTGGTTTTAGTACCGTGACACATCCAGAAACACAACCGTCATCGATTGATACGGTAAAATCTCCTGATGAAAATGTAGACGTGAAAGTAGTAAAGAATGGTAATAAAAAGAAAGGCAAGAAATAGGTGTGTGCGAAGGACTAATTAGTATATTGATGTAATATATTATTGGGTTTTTGATTTTCAAATCATTTCTCATTATGAACTCTAAGAGGATAAAATTTCCTTTTAGAGTCTCATTTAAACTTTTAGGTTCATCGAGTTACTTGAGTTCATTGAGTGACT
>JABVXU010000545.1:0-35777 GCA_013365365.1 Cruorifilaria tuberocauda
TGGCATTTCTAGCTTTTGCTTTTATTGCTTTTAATGATAGGCATTGGGAGCTTTAGCAGTCATAGAGATTTAAAAGACATAATTCTGATTTTCCATGAATTGATGATGGGCTAAACAATGTTCGTTTTGTATGTACAGAAGAATTCAAACTATGTACAAAATTCATTGAGATGAAAGATGCAGTGTTGTTTTTGATAAGATGTTATATTTAGTAGTATCGCTATCATTCTGTAAAGTGTTTTTGACAGAGCAGCAGTGAATCTAAAGGATCACTTTAGCAGTCCATAAATGCTACACAAAAAGCATTTGACACAAATATAATATGACGTAACCGTATTCGTACATTTCCATAGCTATTTCCAGTTTGGTTGGAAATGATATCTATTTCTTCTTCTCGATTTGTTAAAATCCGAAATTACTTTTATGGGATCGTGGTTTTATGTTGAAACAGATATTTTGTATTTGAAGATAAAATGTTTCCTTCCTTTAGCCATTAGCCATTAGCCATTAATTTAAATGAGGTTCTTCACGAGATCTCTGCAGAACATTGTAGATTTTTCTTTCAAAATATTAATGGATACAATTTAATTAGATTTAGTTGACAGTTCAATCCATCTTATTTTGTCACGAAAGTATTTCCTTATGGTTATTTTGATTCTGGAAGGAAACGGAATAAAATAGCGTATATCTCAACGATATTCTGAAGCATCAGAAAGTCAGAGAAAGAAGTAGGGAATAGAATTCAATCTCCGATGCTGAAAATTTCAGTTTAAACTGTTCGTTATTCCACTCTGATTTATTACTTTTAATCGCATTTTTCTTGTCATTTCTTGAGAAAAGCATATACCACAAGTTCATCGTGCTTTCCCTCCGTTTATGATTTAAATAGACAAATTTTCTTCCGTAAAACTTTGGTAAGAGAATTTCTTTTAAAAAGATTAAAAGATCACTTCGTTTTGCTATTTTCCCATTTTGCAACTATACATTTCTGTTGAATATATTTTCCCTCTCTCCTTCGTTTAATTTCTCCATGACTGTTTTTTCTTTGAGAGGGCAGATATTGGAAATGCAATTTTGTTCTAATTGTTTCCCCGTAATTTCTTTGGAAAAATCAGAGAAGCGAAGAAAAATCGACATATCTTACTGGATATATCTTAGGAGTCTCTTGCTGATTCAAAATCAGTTTTTTTTTGTGTAATCTGCAGAGATAAATGAGATATGCAGAAGTTATCACTACGAAGAAGAGAAATTTAAGTCAATTATAACTTATTTGTAGTCTAGAAAGTGCTTTTTATATGTTATCATTTATTTCATCAAAATATATTTAGGTCAGTAGCTGGAGACGCTATTTATTAAAAGAGATTTGGCAAGAATTCATTTATAGTCATTACTTCTCAGCTGTGAATTCATCTATGTTTCATAAGATGCTTACAGAATCACTTTTTGCTCTGGTTATATGAAATTCAAGATAATGTGATAACGACATGTGAAAAATTAAATGCAGGGTGTAAAACAAAGTCTTAAATATTGAGAATAAGTCATGTTGAGTAAACATTTAGGAAATTAATGAAACAGAGCAATCAGTAAATGAGAAGCTTAAAAAAACAGGTAATATAAGAAATATAAATAAAATCGAGAAGCCGTTTCTATTAAGCGGTATTCGTTTGATGATTTTTGTTACTCAAGTCTACCAGAGTATAAACTAATAGCGGTTGCGTTTCCTCATATTATATGTATTTCTGCAATTTTATATGGAGGATTGGACATATTGTTGCGATTTTGTACGTATGTTATCGATATTGAGAGTGAACAGATTTCAGTTTTCGCTAGATCCTTCCGGAAATCTACATAAAAATAAAAGCGTTCTCCTGAAAAATATCTTTCTTTTGCAACTGAGCCGAACATCTCCAAGTATTGCTTTATGCGTTGTGACATTTTTGAACACTGAATTCTATCAGTCTAACCGTTATACCGATACAAGAGAGGATTTTGGTCTAACTTAAATTTTTGAATCCAAATCGTTATTTGTAATCCGCTGATCCTGATCGATATGTTTGATGAGGTTTTGATTTTGGTAGTGAATGCTTTGGGGGCAGGCTTGCTTGTTTGTAGTCTCTAACGTGATATCTTATCACTTATATGAGCAGCTATTCCGCGTTATATCCTTTTGGTTTGGCATAATACTAGTAAGTTGGCCAACAGAAATCCATTTTAAAAACTCATGAAATTAAGAAGGAAATGAAATTGGACGAAAGACGTTGCAGACTTCTAAAAATTCTCGAACATTCTCCCTAAGACGCCCTCCTTTTTTAGAGTTGTGAAAGGAAAAAGTCCATTCAATGATGCAAATTTCAGTCTTGTTTATTCGTTAAGAAAATCGTTCTCGAGGAAAGGCAAGAGAGAAAGAAGAGTCAGTCGTCCTCTCTTTTCCTTTCTCTCCCATATTCGTCATTTTCTGTTAGAAGTGCAAATATGACGTCAATTCGAAATTGTCGGACAAGATAGAGGGGCGGAGAAGGTGGAACTTCGGCTAGTATTAATTATGATTATGTATGTGTACGTGATGACGACTGTGGAAACAACGATTTGAACAATATTTTCCTTCCATCATTTGAACAATACTTCTTTAGCTCTTTCAAAGCCTATTGGTTTATCCGTTTATTTGCCTATTGCTCTACTCATATGTTCGGTATTCTCTCATCGATTTAGTTTTACTTTTCCCTTCAAGAGTTTCAGATTTTATTATTCCAATAATTTGTAGTATTGTAATGGTGTTCATTTCGTTTCATTAAAATGTTTATGCACTAGAAGGGATCCACATCATTCCCATCTTTTCTTCACTTTTTTCGCTCTATTTTTTGTTTTGTTCCAGACTTAGGATTCATAGCGATATGTTTCGTCGATAAAGAGAGTTGTTGAAAGCCTAGCAACATTAACTGTCATATCTTTTGTCCCCTCATTCTGCTGATCATTTCCTTGCGGAGAGATGACTATTGTGTTATAGCTGTAGTTAATGCTCCCATAGCATATACGTAATTCCTTCCATTTTGTGCTGTGTAGTTCTGGATCCAGCTGGATGATGATCATAATGATCTCTCATATTGCTTTTTAAAATATCACTTAATGATCGAAATTTTTCCTCACTTTCATTTCCATGTGCTTCTCTCAGTCCATTTCTCTCTCAGCTCTCAGCTTGGATTCTTATACCACTGGAAAAACGTGCTGAAAGTGAAAGAGAGAGGGAGAGAGAGAGAGGGTAAAGGAGCGAGTATTGGTAACGCAATCGGAGATGTTATTCGGTCGTTTCATACTCTCTGATAAGGTCTTCTCATTTCTTTCGGATTTTTTGTTTTTTCGTACTTTGTACCTTATAAAAGAGCATATGCCAACATACAAATACATACACACATACATACATATGCACACGTACACCTACACACACACACACACATACATACCGATCAACCTATCAGCATTATTTCCGCTGCCTTGTGGATTTGACGTATGAGAGCTTTCAAAGTATTTCTTTTATTTCTTATTATTCTCACTCTTATTTGAACACTTCCTGCTGATGACGTCGGTCAGATTTTTTCAACTTCGCTGAGATTAAGGTTTGAGAGACAATATGAAGTAGAAAAGGTCTATTTATAGCAGTAAACCTTCAAGGAGATATATAAATTAATGGTGTTATAAAGTAGTTTATTTGAATCGGAGATAAATGAGCTGATAATATAGTAGTGAAAAAAAGAAATAATTGGAATGAATGAGGAAAGGAGAGGGAGAAATAGAGCATTCCCTGACGATGAACTGCACAATATTGAACATACCACAGTTACCACCTTGCATGAACAGCAAAAAATACACCATCATACTAATATAATTCGAACTTTTTCATGTTGTATCACCGATTGCAAAGTATAGGAAATATAATATTTGAGATTTCAGTTTACATTGTGATGCTTGTTGATTGCTATGTTGTGAAGTGTCAGCTCTTTCTTAGATCGAAAGATAATGGTGAATTTCTCTTCTCCATCAGTTATTCCTATTAAACATATCTTCCTGCCATTTAATATTAACTGAACATCTCTCTCTCTCTTCTCTTACACTCTTCCATCAGTTATTTTTATAAGAGATTAATGTAGTGATCTTAAATTCTGTTATTTTATTTCGCTTTTTTGAGTGAACTTTGGTTTTCCTCCAAAAAGTTTTTGGAATATGGGAAATCATTTCAAGAAATCCTTGCTTGTGCACTACGTCGCATTATTTTGTTTGTAATCCTCTTCGAAAATCAGTGACTCTTCACGTTTCATCGTTAAGTGAATTTAACATCTCTGTTTTAATATGCTACAAAGCCAATGATGCATGATAGTAAGTATGCAAATATAACAAACAGATCGCTGGCAACTCATTTAAATAATGATGTTTGGCTTATAAACGCAAAATCTCATAATATGATATATAAATTCTTTTTCTTTTGATTTATTTCAAGTTTTCGATTACTTGTTTATATTTGTTTTTAATAGATCAAACAACTTGAGAAGTGTAGGGCTCTTTAAACTGCATAACATTTTCACTTTTACATTTTGTATAGAATTAAGTAGATTCCGTAAGTGATTCATTGACTCATAATTAATGTATTTGAGTTCTGAAATGTGTACATTTCAGTACATAGGCGATATAATCATTTGTGTAATCAGCAGTTGTTTTAATGTCTTGATCTGAAATTTTCAAAATTTTTCTTTATATGTCATCTCGATGTTACATAACAGTTTATAAAATCTCCATATTGGTGAAAGAATCAAAATAAAGGCGATGAGATCCGGAGGATGTAATTCTCCAAACGCACAAAAGCAATTTTCGATGTTTAAAAAGATAATATTCAGTCATTGATCAAGGAAAGAATTATTGGGTTGTGATGATGATTTGTGTTAAAAATAGAACAGATACTTTTACTTGGAGAGTTGAGTGTATATGTGTCTGTGTCAACATATAATGCCCATAATAGGTGGAAAAAGTATTGCTATGGGTAACGAATATCGCCGTTATTATTACTATGTCTAAATTCAGATTTTCCTTGAAAACAAGGAAAAAGTCGAGTTTAAGCTTTTCTGTTTATCGAAATTCTTCTCCTATTGTACTCTTGTCTCATGATTACAAGGATGAAACAACTTAATAATTGTTGCTAGCCATCAAAATTTTTCGGTTTAATTTGCTAATTAATTGTTGTCGAATTGAAAATCCATTTTTTTCTTGATCGGTTGCGATAAAACTAGCCAACATGTTGGGAGAAGTAAAATGAAAACGATAAGAATTGTCACACGAAAGGAAAAGCTGAAAGAAGTAGAAGTTTGAAGTTTTCAAGATTAAAATAGGGATGATTTCTTATTAATTGCTTCAGACTCTCCTTTATTGGTGAGTCTGTGGTTTATCCTGATAATACATTGAATACTAATGCATGATGTATTACTTTATCAGCTAATTAAAAATCGAGTCATTGAACTACCGATAAATGGCCTTGGTATATAGCAAATTATTACCAACAAATAATTCATGTTATTTTATATAAAATTCATGTCATAACATGTTTTTTTCGCACCTTTGCATTCGCTTGTCAACTAGTTCACGAAGAGTACATTCTTTTTTGCAGATTTGCTCATTTTTGTGAAAATTTTTGCAATTGAGAAGGATGCATTCTTCACTTGCGCGTATTTGTAAAATTTTATGCTCATTCCCAGTTCGTTTGTTACAAATAATTGAAAAATAATTTTATCACTATTTTGCACTTTTCAAAAAAAAATTAAGAATTAGTTATTAGATTCATTGCTTAAAAGCATGTTTACTTCTTATTACACATCGTGACTAGGTGGCAGTAACCGTGCTTCTATCGATTCTTCTATCGACTCCTACTCCGTCGATGCATTTTCTTGAATCTTACATTCGACATATTCACGTGCTATCTTTTAGATGTTGCAGCAAGATCCGAGTTTTACTTAAACGTGTCTTTGTCCTTTTTAGAAAATTCTTCCGTTGACAGAGATCGAAGGTTGTTATATTATTTAATTTGATATTGGGGTTTTCTTTTTATGATTATGTAATATTTATTTCAAGAGATTATAAGGATGTATTTCTTCTTCAAGATCCGAATATTATCTTTCTTTTTCAGTAGTACATTTATCGACATATTAGAATAAAAGCATAGGAGCTTCAAATTGTGGACCCAAGTTTTGTACAATTTTCGTTCCCTTTCAGACACATTTCACACTGATTTTTCATTAATTTCTGTAGAAAAGTTGACAATGAGTATTGTTTGTCTTGACTTATCTCGTTATCATCTTAACGCGTCACAAATGACAGTGTATAATAAAGGTGATGTCGATATTCGACTTTGAATGCGACGAAATTTAATTGTTAACCTGAGCAGTTTTAAAAGTGGACTAAAGTTCGTGATACTAGGATATATTGATTTACCTTGTATAAATATAATTTAATTAATATGATTGATTGATAAATATCTTCCAGAGGGGAAAGTGAGCTATGATCAAATTTTTTTTTTTGAAGTCTTTAACAGCATAATTTTTGTTTACAGAATGATCCTAAAAGACTTGGAAACAGTGGATAAGCAACTCAAAAAAGAACCGGATGAACAGAGTGCTGCTTCAGTAGTCATTCAATCACCTGAAGAACAAGGTCTGTAGACTTGTTTCATGATTTTTGTACATGTACTATTTGTTCAGACCTGTTACGGTGCAGTTAGTTGATTTGAAAAGGTTGCATTTACTTCTTTTGCTATTATTTCTTTTGGACAAACAAGGATGACTCTAATTTCCTGTTACTAGCATGTGTGAAATACATAGAATTTTAACACTCACATTATTGTGTCATCCAAAAAATTTTTTTGAAAAAAGCCTATCTGGTGCGAACATTACAAATCGAGGATTTGCTAACTGCAGTTATTTTCGATTGGTCCTTATTAGTATTTTGATGAGGAGTTTTTCTTATTCTAATTTTCTTTTTGGCAGATGGTGATGAATGGTGTGGCAGATATCAAAAATCGTTCTCACTGTAGATAAGTTTGAATTTATCATTTGCTAAAATCGTACGAGTCACATAATGTGATAGCATGAAAATTGCAGTAGAGACAGTTCGATCACAGATGTCATTAAGACAGGATCCTACTGCTCAGTTATCAGAGCAACAAGCAATCTCTTCTCGACTTGAGCAAGTCCAGTATATTGCACCTTCAGGTATGTTCATTAAACGAAACTTGATCCGTCTGTTAAAATTCTCATCAAAATTGTATGTTTTTTAACATTATAAGTTTTCTTATACGAAAATATTTCCATTGTTTTGGTACGATAAAATTGTTCCCATATGTTTTTAATACATTATGTATTTCCAATACGTTAAAGAGATGTTGTTCGTTGTGATGGGCGAAACTGGTGTTGTCGAGAGCCCTGGGGAATGAGATATTAGATGGGATAGTTAGTAAAATTATAGGCATTCTGCAATACTCTAATTCGAAACTGCTTGTGCAATCTGTATACTTTTTTATCATTATATGAAGAATGATGTATTGAATAATCAGATTTCGCATGACAAAGAACGATAACTTCGAAATGTTAGCTTCGTTAATTTAGAAATTTAATAATATATTTAAAATTGCAGGGTTGACTCGTCTTCATACAACAAACGGTAATCTGACATTGAATTCAGCAGCACTAACTGGCATGCATAATGTTGGAGCAGCAGGTATGATTGGACAGTATTCACCAGCTGCTACGGTTGCAGCAGCAGCTGCAGCCGCCGCTGCTGCTGCTTCACGAGCAAATAACAGCACAGCAAAAGGCACACAGGTTCCTATTCTTGGCTGTTTTTTTCAATAATCGTAGTAATTTGTTTGTATACAATTTTTAGTCCTTATATCTTTATGATAAATGACCAGAAGAAGATAGGTAGATAGGGAGATAAATAAAAGAATGATAAAATAAAGACACAAATACAACTAAATTGCTGAAAATTTAATTTCGGTCATAAAAACATGAGAGCAGTTTTATGTAATACCCATATTATCCATTGCAGGAATTACGCCAAACAGCAGGATCATCATCGGGACCAGTTCCAGGGATGTTGCCAGTTAATACCGAAGTTTTGAGTCTCAAAACGATGAGTGCTGGTAGTGATGGTCAGCAGCAACAATATGTCCCTCCGAGTCAAGGAACTACTCAATGCACTGGTTCCCATTTTGTTATTACTCAACACTTTTAGATCTTTAACGATTTTCAAATCAAACTTTCTGAATATATAGTTCGATAATCACGAGTTAGAAAATTCAATGCATTAATGCATTCAGTGCATCAAATTTAGATTTACGGATAAATTTCATGTTAGAGTTTAATTTGATTTTTCTTATTTCTTAGTTGAATTAGCTTTTAAGCTGTTCATTTGAGGTAATCGAGTAGATTTTTGATTTTGGTTTTGATGAAGTAGAATAAACAAAAAAAAGATTAACATAATAATGATTCATTTGATATGCAGAGGCTTTTTTTTGACGTACAACTAATTAGTATATATATATATATATATATGTATATGCAAAAAATTTGCGAGAGCTACATAAGCTTGTGATGCACTCATACTTTAAAACCCAAACGCCGTTTTTGAAACTCTGAAACTAAAGTAAAATTCAAATTTGCAGATTGGCAATCCACTGTAATATCTGGTTATACATCGTCCCCATCACCACTTGGTATGGCTGGTGGTAGTCGAACAACCACAGAAAGCGATGATAGCACAAGAAAGAGACAAGTGCGGCTCTTGAAAAATAGGTAGACACCATCTTATTTTCAAAAGAAAAGTACATAACTAAGGATTTCATTTTTTGAGAATCCCGCCACATTTCCCTCATGCACAATTTGAAATTTGAAAGGTGGTCCCAGATCGTGAAATTTGCAACGAAACTCCCATATATCGATGGTTGTTGGGATAAAATTGTTTGGCCATTAGTTTAATAACTGTTTTAATACTTATCAAACGTTTTAATATTTATCAAACTGTTCACATTTATTTCATTACATTGGACCGAATACTTTTACTTCAAAGCAATGCGTCGTAATATTTTTATGCACTCACACATAATTGCTAAAGCTACATTATCTTTGTTGAAGAGAAGCTGCGAAAGAGTGCAGGCGGAAGAAAAAGGAATATGTGAAATGTTTAGAAAATCGTGTTGCTGTTTTGGAAAATCAAAACAAAGCATTAATTGAAGAGTTGAAGACGTTGAAGGAATTGTATTGCAGGAAAGAGAAAAGCGAGTTATAATTATTTTTAACAAGAGGAAAATTCTATTATTGTATTCCTTGAATTGCGTCCAATTTCTGCTTGCTTCAGGGAATTTTTTACATCGTTTATAGGCTCGGAATTTTCATATTTAGTTGTAAAAGTTATTATAAATGAATTGTATCCATAATTGTTTCTCGAGTATGTTTTTGAATTAAATGAGAGTGCAAAAGGAAATTACTTATTCTTCTCTATATTTGGTAATCCGAGAGAATGTAGAAATGATCTTAAACTTAAAATTTGACTTGTACCTATCCACTTGCTTGGAAATGAAGTGTTACAAGTATATTTTTCTTTTTATAGACTAAACGGGTTATAGCGATTTTGGAAATCCTAACTTGAATTAATTTGAAGTGGCAGTGACATTTTCATCAGTAGCCGTTTGCTTACATTAGTATTGAATGAAAAGGAAAACCATCATTGTAGCTGTATAATAAAAAATTTGAAATTAGTTAGTATTTGATACCAAAAAATCTTAATATTGAAATGCTGAATAATGTCTGTTTAGTATGGCTAGGTTCTTTTTAAACATTATAGTCATTATATGTTATGATTTTATCATTTTTGATTTCGATTTTTCTCTTCAAATTTTGTTGAGAGAAGTTTTCTGCTGCATCATCGTTTTCCCGGTAATGTATTATTTGTTTATGATTGTCCTGTAATTTTCTTTTTTGATGTACAATATTTTTCATTGCGTTCAAAGATTGGATTTTTCGGATATTTTTTAAACGTGCGGCGGTGGTAATGTTCTGGCTCATCTGTAAATATTTCTGGAACCGGTTTTGGTCATACTCCTTCCCGATTCAATATTTTTAAGTAGTAAGGAATTACAATATTCCACGTCATTCGTCAAATTATTTTTTTATATAGTATTTATAGAAATGGCAATATTATATGGATTATATTTTTATATTTTATATAATATATTTTGGATTGACGTAGTTTCTTTAATTCAAGTATTAACTTATTTTTCGATGTTTGCTGAAATTGCGACTTCTTTTTTTTTTCTTTGATTAATGTTTCTAAAAACGAATGTGCAAGGCATTAATATACCATTGGGCGATAAGATGATATAAATCAAACGATAGTGTGTGTAGTCAGAGTAACTTGGTAAAATGAATTATTGAACTGCAGGAAGTCTTTTTTTATATAAAAAGCGAAAGAATATGTGCAATTTAAACTTGTTTTGGAAAACGTATCTCAAGTAGTAAAATTCTTACCTCATATTACCGTTCAGTAGCAACAAACTATTCTGGCATGTATTGTAGGCAAAGGTGTCAAGAGCTGTTATTAAGAGGTTAGTCTGAAGTCTTTTAAATAAGAAGGAGGAAGAAAGCCTTAGTACCGAAATTTGTATGATTTGTGTACTTTGCATATTCTCTGAAAGGTGATTTGATGTGAATGGTAATGGAGTGATGAATGTAAAATTTTGAAAGAGATAGGTATTTGTAAGTACCTATGTTTCTTTTCAGATGAATCAGTGATAAGTTAGTATAAACTATGTTTAATTTATTCCTATCAAATGTTGAAGTCTTCATTGAACTAAAACTGTTTTTCAGTAAATCTGGAACTGTTTTTTTTTCGCTTTTTTGTCGGGTAATTATCAGTTTCATTGTAATAAACAAAGAATAGATTGATGTGAAATTTTAAAGCTTGTTAGTATCGTTTTTATTCCTTTTGCAGTTTGATGTAATATTTTGTTAATTTTCCTCATGTCTTTGAATTTCTTTTATTTTTATAAAGAGAATATTCGTTATCTTAAATTTTTCTTGATTTCGTATAGTTATTAGTTATTCTAGAAATTGTAATACTGCGAATTTTTGTACCATTCCAGAGAAAGGAAGAGAAAGTATACTTTTCGTTGTGAATTGTCATGGTATAATTGTTATTGTATTATTGCTTCAATAGTTTAAACGAACGAAGATCATATAATGATATTGAATCAGAGATTTCATAAATTTCGTAAATCTCGATCGTGAATTTCTCACGCTTGAGAAGATTTTTGATGCTAAGAATGTGCGAAGAAATAGAAGATTGGACATACTGGATTTATTTTAAATTTCCGAAATATATATATAGAATTTCAGAGTTTTTTTTCTTTATCTCTCTTCCTTAGTTCTCGTGTTTCAGTACTTTTTTGTGAAATTAAGTATCATGATTCTTGGTACAGCCATTGATGTAAATTAGCAGTGATGTTTTTTTTTCGTTTTGATCTTTTTCATTGTAACTATCCTTCTTCGGTTATTCTTTTCTTTCTCTCGGTTTTTTTCATGCAGGTATTTGTTCAAAAATATATTTATGTATTCGAAATTTTGCCGTGAAATAAACATATTATTCGGCAGATATGATATACTGCATATGTGATCAGATTACAGTGAATTTTTCATATACACTATATATATTATCTTAAAATTAAGACTAAATCATCAAAAATTCTCTTTTAAATTGTTTTTAAATCTCCCGAATGTTTAAAACAATTATTGAAAATGATGCAAATTTTAACAAAGCTTGTTCTAAATGCTGTTTTAAAGACAAAAATTAATATCAATGTGTTGATTCTGCATAATATCAAAACTATGTAGCCTTTTCGTTAAGGAAACTGGCGTAGTATTTTTTGCTAGTTCATTGTTGCTACAATCAGATCGCATAGTTTTCCAAGAAATTATCATTCTTATATGGGAATTTGGATCACATTAAAAAGTTTTAAATCCTTCATAGCTATTGCCAGTGAAAAGTTGTCGGTTTTATGAAAGTGATGTTTTTAGTTTGATATCAGAAATCTGTGTTTCATATATTTAACTTGAATATATTTGAATAAGTGATTGAAGTGAGTTATTGAATTCAATAAAAACG
This sequence comes from Cruorifilaria tuberocauda, assembly GCA_013365365.1. NCBI lineage: Eukaryota > Metazoa > Nematoda > Chromadorea > Rhabditida > Onchocercidae > Cruorifilaria > Cruorifilaria tuberocauda. The sequence goes on from JABVXU010000545.1 coordinate 12,190, forward strand.
TCAGCATGGATTCTTTTAATTCATTATTTGGAGGAAGGGATAGGAAGGGATAATCTTCATCTTGGTCGGATAAGAAGAAATTTACTATGCTGCCACTATTCTCAAACAACCTGCTCTCTCTGTTACGTCGCATATCAGTTCACTTAAAGTATCAGTTATCATAATCACTGGAAGTAGTTGCGTTTCGCATTCTTTTTTTGTGATGCTACAATGAAATTATGTTTCTTTAATTGCTATTTTCTAGTTCTTTTCAGATAATTCGTTATGACTGATTCAAAATATTTTACAACCACTAAAAAAGGTTAATTTTTATTCAATCTGATAAAAATTTAACATCTATATGATTCAGCCAGATTGCTATCATTTCAAAATATTTTAATGTTTTAACGCAGAGGTTATATCTTTGGTTTTCTTGATATGACTGTTTTAATCTTTAGTGATGTTGTCAACAGATATGTGCTTGATTTTTACAAAGATGATAAGAGAAAAAAATTTGAAGATTTAAACGTACGTAATCACTTTACGGACATCTTGGAGTGGTTTTAGAATAAAATCAGTTTCTGGAATAAATAATGTTCTTTGAAGTATAATTTTATTCAGCCCACAAAAAAAAAGGTATGAGAAAAGATTGTTGAGAATTATTTATTTGCAGGTGAAATATTCGAGCTAAAGAATGAACTGAATTCGGATAAGAAGGAAAAGAAAAGAGAAGCGGTGAAAAAAGTTATTGCAAGTATGACCGTCGGTAAAGACGTTAGGTAATTTCTGTGCTATTTAGCAATTTCTATTTTATCAAGGTTTTCAGACCATGAATGAGAATAATCGGATTATTCGGTTATTTAATTCAAAAATTCTTCAAAATATGTACTTGTCCATGATAATTTGATAGGTTGGGGTTATTGTTTATCGAATCATTTCATGCAGTCCATATCACATTGTAAGAAAGTTTTCATGCAGAATAGTAGGGTTTATGGAATTCGGGTAATATTTCCAGATCTGATTTTTTTAGCGCACTATTTCCTGATGTGGTAAATTGTATGCAAACAGACAATGTTGAATTGAAGAAGCTAGTTTATCTTTATTTGATGAATTATGCCAAAAGTCAACCAGATCTTGCAATTATGGCGGTTAATACATTCGTGAAAGTTAGCCTCATTTTTTCACATTATTTTTAAAATGCAGATTACCTGGAGAGATGTTGCGCCTTTCTCATTTACATTATAACTATGCCAAAGATGTCGGGAATCAGACCATCAAATTGAATTTTCTTTGATGATCAAGTCATATTGTGATGTTGATGGTGTCGTCTTATTTTTCGTATTGAAATATTGAGATTGTATTAAATATGATAAATTTATCAAATTCGCATGATTTTTCTATAAATGAGTATCATATATATATATATATATAATTAAGTTATACCATTCAATTCACATTTTTTACTGTTTATTAAAGGAAACCTTTTTAAGGATTGTGAAGATCCAAATCCGCTTATCCGAGCACTAGCTGTACGAACGATGGGTTGCATACGAGTAGACAAAGTAAATTTTTCGGATAGAATATATTTAAATGAGAATCTCCGGATTTACGAAGCGAAGCAGAAGTTGCCAATTTCTGATAAATATCAGTTTTGCAGATCAGAAAGACATTTTATTGGATTCAATTTCAATTCCGAATTTAAATTTTGATGTTCAAAATTCTTGTTGATTTTAAAATTCAGATAACGGAATATTTGTGTGAACCGTTGCGTAAATGTATGAAGGATGAAGATCCATATGTTCGGAAAACTGCAGCAGTCTGCGTAGCAAAATTGCATGATATCAACGCTTCACTTGTAGAGGATCAAGGATTCGTCGATTTACTTAATGATTTACTGAGTGATTCCAATCCCATGGTTGGTTACTTTTGTCTTAATAACTAGTATTCTAAAAACATTTATATTGCTTCAGTTTACTTTCATTTCTTTTATTATTTAGTAACGTTCATCAATATAATTAGTAGAATTTTCTACAATTTTGAAATAAATGATATCTGATAGCTGGAACAAGCTAATTTATAATTGCTACTTTGTTTCTCTCTCTGTTCTATCACTACTGAGCTCCTCATGAAATGCTATTCTGACGAATGCTTTAGACAAGCAGATGAGAAGGATGGAATTATCAAGCTATTGTTTCCATGAGTTGTGTCTCGTATTTTTTTTCTGTATTTCCCAAGTGGTTACTTGTCTCATTTTAGAATATTCATTTTTTCCGAAGTGTGTTTCAGGTTGTAGCAAATGCAGTGGCAGCGTTAGCAGAAATTAATGAGTCACATGTCCTTATCGAGATCAATTCGCAGACCATAAATAAGTTGCTGACGGCATTAAATGAATGTACTGAGTGGGGGCAAGTATTTATTCTGGATGCTCTTTCGTCATATCAACCCAAAGATGAGCGCGAAGCACAAAAGTTTGTTCTGTTCACTTTTTTTAAATCATTATTTGTTTCATGTTTGGATATCAGTTAACCTTTTGTCTTTTCACTATTTGATTCATTATGCCTAACAAATTTTAATCCATTTACAAAGCTGTCTACATTCCTTATTCGGAGACAAATTTTGATTTATATATGACCTTAATGTAACTCTGGAATCCTCTGGAATCATCTCATAACGAAACCAATTGTTTTTGTTTGACCATATAATTTAATAGTGATCGAAGATTATTCATAATGGTATTATACATATTTTATAGCATTTGTGAACGTATTAGCCCTCGTTTGGCTCATGCAAATGCTGCCGTTGTTTTGTCAACTGTGAAAGTTCTCATGAAATTAGTGGAAATGCTACCGGAAAGTTCGGAATTCATTGGACAACTAACGAAGAAGCTTGCACCACCAATGGTTACACTGTTGTCTGCTGAACCTGAAATTCAATATGTGGCACTGCGTAATATCAACTTGATAGTACAGAAAAGGTTCTTTTATAACAATCTGATAAGCAAAATAGTCACAGCAAATTTCATAATTGCTTTTGGTTTAAAAAATTATAAAATTAAATGAATTTTTGGTTTTTTAATGAGTTGAGATTTTTGTTTTGGATAAAATGAGATGTTGAAATCAAAGTTAGATAGATTAAAACTTTCCTCTAACTCAGTCCTTTTTTATAGGCCAGAAATTCTGAAACAAGAAATGAAGGTATTCTTCGTGAAGTATAACGATCCAATCTATGTGAAAATGGAGAAACTGGATATAATGATTCGTCTTGCACAGCAAAATAATATCAATCAAGTATTAAGTGAGCTAAAAGAGTAAGTTTTACTACATTGTTTATAGGAATTTGATATAAACTTTACTACTTCGCAAAAAGTTACTGAATGATTTTATACAGAAATGCGGATGTAACCTTAATCATAATGGAGTATGATTCATTTAATTTCAAAAATGATTGAGGTATCTTTCAGACATCTCTTAAGAGTTAGAAAAATCTGTAAGAAGTAGGTTACAAAATGAACTTAGATCCCAACATGAATGACCTGAATTATTTCGTATAAGCTTTGTCGCCCTTTGTTTAGGGAAGAGTGGTTTGAACTCTTTTAAAAGATTTGACATTTCAGTGCAGTGGCTTCCGAAGAGTCAAAGTAATTAGACTTGTATTTAAGGTGTGAGAAGTGAAGCATAGTGAGATTTTTATATGTAATAATGGACATGAATATATAATCTTAGTTCTCATAAAATGGACATAAACAATTTGCCAAGTGTAAAGTTGGAAACTGCGTAATTTTCCTAGATACGCAACGGAAGTGGATGTTGATTTTGTAAGGAAGGCAGTTCGTGCAATTGGTCGTTGCGCAATTAAAGTGGAGCAAAGTGCTGAGAAATGTGTTAGTACGTTATTGGACTTGATCCAGACTAAAGTGAATTATGTCGTTCAGGAGGCCGTTGTTGTTATTAAGGTTCATTATGAATATTCTTTTATTTACTATTGACAAAAAATATTATATCTTACCGGTTCTTTGAGTATATATATTCGAAATTCGTTTTTGATATAAAGTATGTTTTTGAGAAATGAAATAATTTCAAATATTCAGTCGATTTTAGGTGAGTTTTAAAAATACTAGGATTTGTAAGCATACTACATTCAGTTTATTGGGCAGTCTGATTTTTTCAATAGTTTTCTCGATTGTATATTTTTGAAGCGTAATATTGTCATGTTTTCACATAATTTGAAAGATTTCAGGACATTTTTCGTAAATATCCAAACAAATATGAAAGTATAATTTCTACACTTTGTGAAAATCTTGATACATTGGATGAACCGGAAGCTCGAGCATCAATGATCTGGATTATTGGGGAATATGCAGAGCGTATAGATAATGCAGATGAATTACTGGAGTCTTTTGTTGAAGGTTTTCATGATGAAAACACCCAGGTTAGAGTGAACGATTTTAACTTTCCAGATTCTTTTATCTTACTATGCCTTCTCGTGCGCATAAATCTCAAGATGAAAGATCTCTTACGCAGAATTTCCATATCTAGGTTTGAACTAAAATCTTTTCTTTTTTTACATTCATTCTTCTAGTTTCAACAACAAGGTGTGAATTGTTCCAAATTTTTGTGTACAATGTTTAATGTTTTTCTTAAACTTTTCCTGTTCATATTGAAACTGGCATCCTTTTTTTCTTCAATAGATAACTGTAGTCCTAAAAATATCTATAAATTCGTTTTATTTGTTTGGAAAGTTGAATTTTTTGTCCTTTCAGGTCCAGTTGCAATTGCTTACGGCGGTTGTCAAGTTATTTTTGAAACGGCCAAGTGAAACACAGCAGCTTGTTCAACGAGTGTTATCTTTAACAACTCAAGACAGTGATAATCCAGATTTGCGCGATCGTGGGTATATTTATTGGCGTTTGTTAAGTGCCGATCCAGCTGCCGCAAAAGAGGTTATCATTCATTTCTGATTATAAATTTAGTGGGACTAATGTCGTTCAACAGAATGCTGTTGGATGACTTATTAACATTGACTTTTATAAGGTGAGGTTGCAAATAGGATAAAACAAACCGTTGACAGTTCAGACTGTAAGATAAGGATAGATGAGTAATAGATAATTTTTCTTCAATTTTTTTCCTACTTTTAGCAAATTTCAAATTCACTTAGGTTGTATTAGCCGAAAAACCGCTTATTTCGGAAGAAACAGATTTGCTGGAGCCATCATTATTGGATCAACTTGTTTGTCACATCGGTTCGCTAGCATCTGTTTATCATAAACCACCATCATCTTTCGTTGATATCACGAAACACCCGCTGAGGAGCACAGATGCTACTGCGGGGTTGGCATTAAATTTTTTGCACGAATTGATAAAAGCAGCTATCTTTAAATTCTTTTTTTTCATCTATGCATTTATTTTACGTTGTACGAAATGTCATTTTGGTAATTCCAATGCAAAGTACTTGCTGAATAGTTGATTTGTTAAAAAAGCAGAAAGATCTGTTTCAAGCACAATTAATTTTGATAAATTACAATTGTGTTTCTTTGTATAAGTTATGCTTCCGCGTTTTTCGACTTCAATGCTATTCGCCTTCTAACTACTTTAACAGAAACTCAAGATTCTAATTAACAGAACATTCGATTTCTTTTTTAATTAATTAGTCTTTTTAATTCGTGATAGAAGATTAGATTAGGAGAAGGGACAGTAAAAGCTGTTGGTCTTATGCACAATACGATAGTCCGTCTAAGCTGAAATTGATTCAGAACGAAATTTTTTATTTACTTGATACTTATTCGAAGAAAAGTAAGTTTAGTTTTTTGATGAATGCATTGGTCTCGAGAGATTTTTGGCCTAGAAAGTTAATTTCCTTTATGGTTAATAATGGCTTCATGACATTACTAGTTTTGTCTGGTTCTATTTTGCCCTTCACTCTTGATAGTGCTTTTATTGCTTCTTTCATCCGTGTAGAAGGAGTGATTAAATTAAGAAAATTCTTCTGGATAAGTTCCGTTTCTTTTAGGTTGTTGGATTTGCCAGTGTTTTGAAGTGGAATTCATTTTCCCTGTTCACTTTTAAATAAATTTTCAGAGTAGCTCAGGCTGTGGGAGAAAGTGGTGATTCAATGAATCGGCGAACTGGTGCAGCGGACACAGCGCAAGCCCCAACAGTAATACCATCTCAAGATACATTAATCGCTAACCTTTTGTCACTTGACATTTCAGTACCAGCTACTGGCGTCACTGCACATGGTAATATAATATATTAATAAGTATATGTATTAGGGTCTGAAAAATTCCAATGTAGGTTTCACTTAAAATTTTCGCAGTTATTGTTTTATTTTAAAAGATTCCAATTGCAGTCATTTTTTGCTTTTCAATTTGAAATGTAGGTATGGACTCTTATCAGCCCGCACCGATGTCTTCCGGTTTGGACGACTTGTTAGGTCTTGGATCTGATGGACTACTTGGTGATGTTGGCGGAACAAGTTCATCACCTATAATACCAGCTCAAGCATCACTTCCTGAGCCAAATATTGGAGGAATTTTTGGTGCTCCTCCACAAGTACCTATCCATCCTCCATCTGTATTTCCTTTTGCGCAAGTTTGTTTTTCTATCTCATTCATTTTCGTTGTTCAACCGAAAAAAGTTAGACATTTAAGTTTCCAACCGGTCGATCAAAACCGTAAAACCGGTTCAAAACCGGAAATTTTTCGTTGATTTTAATAGATTGGTTGCATTTTGTTACAAACACTGATTTTGCAATCCATTTCAGACAGCAGTTCCATCAGCTGGTGTAGTACCACCAGCTCCAGTCACTACTGCCGTTTCCAATCCATTCACTAGCTTAAATGACCTTTTTGGTGGACCTGCGATGGGTGCACCAATCCTCTCAGGTCAAACAGGATATGTGGCGCCAAAAACTGTGGGTTTTCCGAATCATGTGTTTCTAAATATTTGATAGCAAAAATTCCAGTGAAATGACTTTTTACTTTTCACTTTAGATTTTTGTTGCCAGTATGAATTTGAACAATTCTGGGATAGGTCTACTATCCGTAATTTTCAGAATTTTTGTTCATAAACCATAAAGTTTTCTTTTCATAAATTGTTGTGTTACATCCTTATCCTTATCTCGATCAAAGTTTTCGACTTCCAGGATTTTAAAACTTCAGGTTTGGTTAGAGGCTAGTAAAGGCAAAGGCACACAAATTGAAGGGACTTTCTTTCGTCGTGGTGGACAAATTTACATGGATATGATTTTTACAAATCGTGCAATGCAGCCCTTTACTGGATTTGCTATCCAATTTAACAAAAATTCGTAAGTAGCAATTGATCCTCAAAAGCACTTTGATTCGCCTGCAAAAACTTTAGTGACTATCAGTTTCTTTAAAATTTTTTTGACTTCCTCATATTTTATCCATTTATAACAAATTAGCGGTCGAAACTATTTGACCAATTTCTAGACATAAAATAATTCATAAGTTCACGACCTTATCAAATAATTTTTAAAGCAAGGTTTCCAAAAAATCTTCACATATATTATATTAGGTTACGTATTTTAGGTTTGGTTTAATTCCAGCCGAACCACTTCAAATAAATTCACCACTTTATCCCAATCAGTCAATACAAACATCGCTTCCTTGCAATACGAATGGCCCGGTGCAAAAAATGGAACCTCTTACTAATTTGCAGGTTTATTACAGAAGTTTTGTTATTATTTTACGAGAACACGTCTCTATCACAAAAGTCTCCTAAATGAGATTTAGAATGCTAGTGAGGATCGAGAATTACTTGAATTCAAAGTAGTTATAACACTAATTGAACACATTGATAAACAGAAGGTGAGCCGTTTTTCTAATGTTAATATCAACAATGGTAGATGTTTCCTGTAATGTTTGGTATATCTTTTTAGTATATGAAACTGTTCAAAACATCTTTTACACTCGTTTTCACATCCAATGTAAACTTAAGCAAGTAGTATGCTAAAGTGTGCAGATAGTATGCTAAGTTCTATCTGTATTACATAGCTCTGCATATTATACCAGTATTCAAAGAGATCAGAATAGCCTGATCAATCTCTACATCTTATATTTTTAATATCAGGTGGCTATAAAAAATGATGTTGGTGTGTTCTACTTTGCTACTGTCGTACCGCTAAATATATATTTCGATGAAAGTGGTCAGATGGATAAACGAGATTTCCTACAAATGTGGAAAGAAATACCAGAACAAAATGAAGTGCAGTTTGTCATCAATAACGTCAAGGGTCTTAGCGCAGGTCTGTTAATACTTTTGCTTTTTATAAATTACGTTAGAAACGACAGATATCGTCATTGGATGCATTCAGCTGATACAAAGGACGTAACTTTTTAGATCTAAGCAAGGATTATCTTACTTTTCATTATAGATGACATATGTACCAAACTGCAGCAAAATAATATATTCACAGTTGCTCGTCGAAATGTAGAAGGACAAGAATTACTCTATCATTCTATCAAGTATACCAATCAGATCTACGTTCTTTCGGAACTTAAAATGCAGGAAATATCACAGCCTCTTACAGTAAATTTTCTTCTTTTCTTTTACGGCGATACCAATAAATCGTAAATGAAGTATCTTAATGTTTTTGTAGTGGTGAAGTGATCAGTTCTTGCTGAGATAGTAAGTATTCAGCCTTCTTTTCCTCAGAAAATCAATTCTATTAATGATAGTGCTTACACAATTTTATGATATACTATCTGTTCTTACGTACGTTTTCTATTTATTTCTTATTTCAGCTATCTTTGAAATCGCGTCATACAGCAGCAACAGCGAATATGAATGAAATATATCAGCTTATTATTTCTTCTTAAAATTGGAATTTTATTACAAAAATCTTTTTTTTTGTTACAATTCATACAAAAAGATTTATGTGGAAGATAGAAAAAAGAAATTAAATGGCTTTTAATCCATGGTTATATTGGAATACTGTTATACCGTTGGCGTATTTTTTGATCGGAAACTGTTCTAATAATAATTTATAATTAGCTGTCTTTCCTTCCTTTCTTAAAAATATCTGATTATTTTCAATAATTTCTTTTTTTAATGATAGTTTATTATTGGATATTTATTTTGTATGTGCTGTCTCATTCCGTCTGTTAGCATTCCCTAATTTATTTGTTAAGAGCCCGATAGTGATATTGATTCTTCGTTGATTTCAATACCTAATAGTTTCGCTAATTTTAAAATATAGCTTTGCTTCAAATATAACATTTTGACACATTTTAAAATTTATCCAAAATAACGAATCTGAAATCGTGTGGTGAAGTCTAAATTATAAATGTAATTTACACAATTGATTAATAAAGTTTCATTAGTTCTAGTGAAAAGTTAATTGTTTATTTGTGGATTATAAGATTAATAAATTTAGCAATATATTTTTTCTTACCTCATAATATATCCAATAAATTTACCTGAGGTGGTGTTTCAGTATTCTCTTAGAAATTAAATTAGAGGTCGGGGTGTTGCAACATAGAATTTATTGAGTGAGAACTAATATCACTAGAATGATTTCCCAACAAATCATTTCTTGTAGCATTAGCGCAATAACTCAGCAAACGTCTACTTTTGTTTAAAAAAATATCTGAACGAACTGGTATCAGAGGTTCGTACTATGAGGAGAACAAGGCACTTATTGTTGTAAGGACATGGATGTCTGTATTCTCTTGATGAAATCACAAGGATATAAGATTTCGACCAGGTATACAGTTATTGCATGCATGCTGCAATCATATCATTGAACGCACGATCACTAGCGTTTACGTCACTCAACTGATTGATCGATTTAAATTGGAAGAGTACGAGATTGTTAGAAGCTGAAGTCTGTTTATTGCATACTTTGGTTTATTTCACATAGATGTTGAAGTATGGATGATCAGATGGTGATTGACGATAATTATCACAAAATGCTGAAACAACAAGGAAGTGCATAGAATAATAAAAAATTACGGGAAAAATATAGGGGAAATTTTTATAATAATTAAGCAAGTTTCCGTCATAATTTAGATGCATTGCAACAAGTGGAGGAATAAATCATGTGAAGAAGATAGATGATAGCAAAACATCCCACAAAAATAGACATATAAGAAAACAAAGGCAATAAGTTCAGGCACAGCATTAAGGGTTATAATTTTTGAATTCTTTTTGCATAAGGTAGCTGCTGCTTTTATTTGTAATGTTGTTCAAAGTACCAAACGACAAGAGAGAGAGAGAGAGAGATAGAGAGAAACTTTTTCATTTAGCAGCTACGTACTTCTTAATATCAAGCAAATATGGCATGCAATCCTACCCTAACATCAACTAAATGAAGAAATATGGCAGAAAAAGTTCTTTGAAAAGAAGAAATTTTCACATTTAGTTATGTGAATTGATAATTTTTCAGGGTAAATCCCACAAATTTTGTGGAATTTTAAATGATATTTTAAAGAAAAATTTGAAAATACTTCCAAAAATTTACAGAATTCATTCAATCCAATAACAATATTCAATAAATGACAGTAGCAGTACGCTGTTGTTGTTGTTGTTGTTGCTGCTGCTGCTGCTGCTGTTTATTGTTATTGGTATTGTTACTGATATGCATTTCACTAAATGCAGTATCATAATCAGCAGGTGGTGTTTCAGGCCTCGTTGCTACAGCATCGACAGTTTCTCGTACCATTGCACCTATTCCCATTCCTGTGTTTGTACTCTGATGATTAGTATTATTTGCGTTCGAATGATTCTGATTGATAGGTACAGTTTGTGTTGCTGCTGGCATTGAGCGTGCAGTTGCCGAAAATGCCTATAAAATCTTTTAGTTTTCATGAAAATACTGAATAGTGTATAAAGTTCTACTTGATATAAGGAGAAATTTATCTGGCAAAGAATAGGAAACTACTTTTTCATTTCCGACTGTTATTTATTTATTTTACCATCTGCAAATAATCATGCATTTGCTATTCTATCACATATCCTTCTATCACATTCCTTGACAGTTAATTGCTTACTTATTACAAAACGATACAGTCTGGAGAAGTAAACGATCATAAACAGTGAAAGTAAAAAGAAAGAATTCACAGATTCATGTAATTCTTACATTTCATGAGATAAATCAGACTACTTCTTGTTTGAATGTTTTTTTTTGAAGTGTTTTCAGAAGTGTAAATTATAAAAAAGAATTTTGAAGATATTAACATTACTGGCAAATTATTTTCGTAACATGTTACTTTGAAGGCCATTATCGCTATTTATGGTCTAATTTATAATTCATTGAAAATCATTTGGTCTTCTGCTCTTTACGATTGATTCTTTACTACATCTTTGAGTTCTTACTTAAATCATTATAATTTTCTTGTCTAACATTGCATAAGAAAACAGTACATTGTACTTAAAATATAAACCTAATAATACTAAAAATATAAACAATAATGATTAATATTAATAAAGATAATAAATCGTTGTTCAATAACATAACATATCAATCAACTTTTAATTTATGGCGAGAATTTTAACCTTCTCATTTAAATGCGGCTTTCGGCATATGCTAGCTTCATAAGAATCCCAAAATTGCGATGAATCGTCGTTTTCCGATGTAGCTGCCACACGTCTTGAACTTGTTTGAGATTCAGCACCAGCCGATCCCTGCAATGTCATATCTGGAATTCCACTTTTTCTAGTTTTGGAAATCAAAATCAAAATCAGGCACTAACCATGCACTTGATTTACATTTGAAAACATAAAATCAAAAGATGACATGAATACTTACTTTTGCTAGAATTTAAATCCATTGTAATATTTGTTAGATTTTTAAAGCACTGCAATCATCTGAATTTCCAAAAGAAAAACCTAACAAATTTCAATGGTTATGCTTAGTCTTCTAACCTTGTTGTTATTATTTGGGCTTCGTTGCCTCTTCAAAGAATCATAATAAGCATCATATTGATCTGTTAGGTAATTTCCCGGTTGGTAGCTTGCTTGTGGTGGCATATAGGGTGCACTTCCAGGCATATAAATAGGTTCTTCATAAGCCCGTCTCCTCGGTAGCGTACCATAGACTGATTCAGGACCGGTAATAATCGGACCATCAGGTGGTGTTCGTGGCCGTCCCATTGGCGGTGGCATTGGTCCATATGGAGCAACAAATCGTGGTGGTAGAACACCAAAATGTGGTGGTGGAAGAGGATAAAGACCAGGTGGTAGAGGTGGTAATATTCCTAGAATGATGACAGTTATAAAATTACTCTTGAATTCATCAAATGATAAATCTCTCAAATAACTGCTATAACTTACTGATCATTAAAAGTCGAGACTGTTTAACCAACTAGTATCTCATATAGCGGGAAACTAACCAAAATTTGGTGGAGGTGGTGGTGGTGCTCCCATCATTGGCATAATACGATGCATTGGTGGTAGTAAATGCGGTGTGGATGGTGATGGTGGCGGAAATGGAACAAATAATGGTGGTCGTATTAATGGATGTGCTGGTATCATATGCGGCATTGGTAATGATCCACCACGAAAATGTGGTGGTAACATACCTGGATACATACCTGAAAAGGACACTACTTTCCATTATATCAAGCAAGATTTCCCTTGCAATATGAGATAATAGTATATTTAGAAAATACGGAATGCATCAACAATAAATTCTCGTAAATAAGGGAAATTCAATTGTATCTAACCGGTAATACCCTTACTTATACTACTTTCAAGCCTGTATTACAAAGAAACATCCCAAATTTAATATTCATTTCAAATATTTCAAGTTCCAAATTCAAAATATTCCAAATTTTGCAAATATAAAAAACAAGTTGAAAACATTGTTCACAATAATGCTCCTATTTATAGCAGTTTTAAACTTGTATTACAAGCTTGTATTACTAAAAAAATACTTCAAACTTGATCACCCAAATTCAAAATATTTCAAATTTACTTTAATTGTATAATTTAGAAATACAAAAGAAAAAATCTTTGCTTATTTTTTTCTTTTCTTTAACGTTCCTCAGAAATTTCCATGGGAAAATCAATAATTGCATACCGCTATATAGCGGTGTTTCACCACCGTTATCACCACCACTACCACCACCACCACCTCCGCCACCATATACCATACCGATATCACTACCCGCCCGTTGTGAAAACGAATCTATGCCATTGATATACGGTACCAAAGCTTGATCACCTGGAATCATTCCAATAAATAATCTTAACTTTGATGAGATTATTTTAAGTAATGCTATTTAGCTGTTATTATTATCAATTATTGTTGTAAATTTGAATTTGAATTAAGATTGAAATTAATTTTAGATTAGAGAAAATTATATTTTCATATCATTTATAATTTAAAAAGTTTTTTTTTTGATATTTTTAAATTGAATAATTGAAAATTAAAAAAAATTAATTTGCAAATTTAATTAATTTATTTTTTTTTAGTGAGAATTCTTTTTGTTTTATTTATTTAACAAAATTTTTGCCGCCCAATAATTTTTTCTTTTTGTTTTTTTCCTGTTGTATTATAGTATGGATTATTATTATTTAAAAAGGATTTCATGTTACTCTAAGAAAGCAATAAATTTTGTTGATAATATTCTTTCAAATAGCTAAGATAATAATCTCGTCCTTTCCTTTCTTCTCTTTATTTCCTTCCCTTTTCTCTCTCCCTCCCTCCCTCTCTCTCTCTCTCTCTCTCTCTCAGTACATGTATAATTTAAGGATGGATTGGTTTTACGATCTGAGATACTCGATGAATATGATTTTTGAGTTCAACGGCACACAAATTGTTACACTGCCGCAATTTGTAGGTTACTGTTTATAATTCAATCGGTGAGAAATGGATTCGATTCGATCAACATTTTTCCTTGCTTATCATTATTGAACATGCAAGAATTTAGTAATATCAGCATTGCGAATGAGGATTATCTAAACGGTTTAATAAATTGGAATTTCAAGAATTTCATGGTTAATTTCAGGAAACAGTAGTATTTGAAGCTTAGCTTCAAAATAAGTTTCATTATTGTAACTGATGATAAATATAGATAGAAAAAAGCAAAGTATCAAATGAGAGAAAGAGAGAGAGAGAGAGAGAGAGAGAGAAAGATGATTACTATAAGAAAAAAAGATAAGAGGAATTAACAGATAGTATTTCATGCAATTGAAACTATTCTTATTTTAAATTATCAAATTCATCGAATTAAATTTTATTGGAAACTGAAGGAAATATATCTTCTTTCGAAGAGAGGAATTTGAAAAAATTTTAATATATTTCTTCGCTAAATTTTTTTTTCAAAAACTTTGCAAAAAAAACTGTAAAAAACAGATATCATTCATTGATTCTGTTTTTTTTCTTACTTTTTATTACTTAACAAAGGATATCCAATTGTATTGTATTAAATTATTAAGTAAATTAATGATAATTGTTTGATAAATAGAAAATTCTTATCAGCGTGCTTATTCACCACACTTTCATAGGATTTTCTTTATCATTCCATAACTAATTAAAAGTTTAATGACCTTTACACTTAATCATACTACGGTGATCCGTCAACTATTTGCAACAGCTAACAATTGCTCATTTTCTTCCTTTCTGGATTATGTTTAATTTGATTTCAACGCATGTTAATCTTCATTCTGATTATCAATTTAAGTGATAACTTGAAAATCTTTGTTTTAGTAAAAAAAGAAAATCTCTATTTAATTGATCACTGTCATGCTTGAGAAGAATCTTCCAATAACTCATGATCAGATGATGATCGTATTCATAACACGAGAGAATATAATAAATACCTCAGATACATTAATGCAAATCGAGCAAATTTAAGAAAAATTCAAGAGGAAGGATAAGAGGATAAACAATTAAGCATTCATCAAACTAGAAATTGTTTATTTACTCATCACCAGTTCGTTGATTACACTTCGATACTTTCGTAAAGAGAACTTAACATGGCTTAGGTCTAAGCATTAACTTCTAAGCAACAACTAATATTGTTTAGTGAAAGAATGAAACGGTAGCTCATTAATTCAAAGATTCAACTTGAATATCATTGTAGAGTTAAGATTTCCTGTAGAGGAAGAAAAAGCTCCTGCTAGCTTCTTTCATCAAGAGTATAACAAAAGCAGGTGAAAAGGTTGATGAGTTAGTATAGATATATTATCATTGATTATGCTAATTAGAAGCACTGATCACCGGGTTAAAATTCTCTTCATTATAAATGTATTCCATCCCAACGAAATGAATTGGAGTAAATACGGTAAATGATTTAAAGCCCAGAAGCCACTCTTAACGGTTTCTATTTTAATTGAAACATGCAGAGATCTAAGCTAAAAAACTTTGTTACTTATAAAGTTGAAAACAATAAAACTTTTTTTTTCAATAACTTGCAGTATTTACGGCGCAACTGCTTTTCAATTGTAGTAAATGAATAGCCTTTTAAATAGCTTAATATGGAAGCTAACCATTTGTTCGATCGCGATCTTGCTTCTTGATCCGAAAGCGATTAGCGATGGATGAAGAAATACTTGCGGAATCATATTCACCTGATTGTTGCCGCCTTTCCCAGGCTTCTTTACCGATCGCCCGTTCAGTCCACCGTTGTTGCTCCAACTCTTTATCATCTTCGATTGGCGTTATCTCTTCGATTTCACTGTTATCATGTTATTTCAATTTAAATGCAGTATAAAGCAGTAGAGCTTTCTAATGATAACTAATTTGATAAATCATTTAAATAACTTTCGATTCTGGAAGAAACAAGAAAATAATCCTCCATTGATCTTCTAGGAGAGTTTCTGCTTCAACCATAAGCTAATTAGATTGTTTTATAATTTTCCTAATTAATTTGAAGCGTTTTATGTATATAGCTTACTTAGAGATAGAAAAGTTTAAGATAAAACCTTGGAAGCGGTTCACTTGGCGGACTAGCACTCCTGCTAGCTTCCTTGATAGATTTCAGGGCGGGTAATCGCTCATCTAATTTAATATACATGGATTCAGCATACGCATGAAAGCAGCAACGTACGAGAGCATTTGCCGCTTTTGCATTTGTACATATAAATGCATGACATTCCAGGACCTGAAATTTAGTAAATCGGATTCAATTCAATTGAGGCTTAGATGAAATTAAATTCTATAGAAAATTTAAATAACTAACTGATACTAATTCTAACTCTCTCATATTTAATTGAAAAATTCATAAATAAGTATAATTATCAAATATTTAATGATATCGATTAAAAGATTTCTCATCAGATCCAAGATGATCACGATTCGTCTAATAAGCAACTTAGTAACATTACTTACTAATTTATATCATCACACTTATATTCTTATTTCGATCAACTTTTGAATATGGTATTGGATTGGAAGAAATTTCGCCACCCAACATTTATTGTAAATTTTATCAAAATCATTATCTATCGTTTAAATTGCACTCTTCTTATTTTAAAAAGGTAAAGTCATGATTGTAATTAATTAATGAAAAGAACATCTTATCTGATTAATCTTCCGTCTATACTCAGACTAATTTTTTTTCGAAATCAAATAAAGTTATATGTTTTTTTTTTTCTTTCTGGAACAAGAAACTAACCTTAATTCCGGTAGTCCTCCTGAAAATAGCTGCGAAAATTGGCGGATGTTGGCTATCCTCACCAATTGCAAATGGTGAATCCAATGGGAGAAACCGTTCTCCGCCACCTTCAATCGCATATCCGGTTACGTTCACGTATCGTACTGCTGCACAGTAATGAAGAGAATTAATAGGATGAAAGGCTGTTTCAGTTTTTTTATCACCATCGATATATTCCAATAATAAACCATTAGACCATACTGATAACCTGAAATATTTTCAAAGAAATGTGTTATGAATTTCTTTGCAAATTAACAAAATATTTTATTCGCATGTATACTCTTACAATATTAAATTCTTATCTTTCAAATTTCAATAATTTCATTTTTTTATTGAATCATAAAAATCATTAATCAAACAGTTAAATTATTTCAATTTTATTTTCCCAAAGATAATGCACTAATAAAAAAGCCTCTAGACTTCCATTCTTTTTTTTTTTTTTTGAAAATTTAAAATTTTAAAAATGGAGTAGAAAATTTTTGTGACAAAACAGTACAATAGAATCTCATTGATCGTTAACGTTTATGAAATAGAAGTTGACAAATAACAAAAAAGGAGGACACAAACCAGGAATCAATTCCTTTTGTATCAACATTACCACTGATCGGGTAACGTTCACGTAACGGTTGTTGAATTCCCTGTAGTCCATCTTTGGTTATTGTTGGTACAGCACTACCGATATACAGCACACGACATCGGCAGAATGGTACTGCCACCATAGCAAAGGGTGGAGACCTAGTAAAGTTAAAATTAAAGTACAAAATTTAAAATTTACAAATCATCATTGAAAGTGCGATAATTAATGAAATATTGTACGGACGAATTAATCAGTTTGTTGATGTAATTAATAGCAAATATATGATAATTTTTATTTAAGCTTTAAAGAAATCAAAATTGTATTTTGAATTTGCGAATATGAGATTAATGATAATTAAGAGTAAATCCTAATAGTACAGTGAACCGTGACCTTTTATACATTTGACACTACACTTTGTAAGTATGCATCAATCAGGTTTAAAACTATTTAATGAATCAAAAATTATGATTATTCCTATAGCTGCAATTAAAATGCATAGATATTGTTTAAATGCTGATATAAGTTAGATTTGTAAATGATTGAATGAATGAATGTTATAAATGATAATAATCATTCTAATCAAATTTATCACTTAATTCATGATATCAATCGAAAACAGTATAACATAATTATATCATCTCTTTCTTAGGTATTAATATTGTGCATAGCAAAAGTTATACTAGTTAAGTCTGTCTATCAATTCTCGAGGTAAAATAGACCGAGAAGTTAATGAAAGGGAAGAGTAAGGAAAGATGGAAAGAAGCTAAACGTCAGGAAATGATGTAGAAGAAAAGATGGAAGTGATATGACTTATATAGGTCAAGAACGAATGAATCAAGAAGAGGAAATGCTGAATTGTTGATATGGGAAATATCGGATGATCATTTTGTATAGCTATTGTTATGCTATTAATATTAGTTGTACTCGATAATCTCTTCTAAAAACTTCGTTTTTTTAACTATTTTACAATTATTAATTTCAGATATTAACATTTCCTTATGATTATCATAATTTTTAATAATCATAATTTACATTAGTTTAAAGTTAAATTTATAATATATTTAATATAAAAGATTTGATTAAAAAATTTTTTATAATTTCAAAAATATTTCAACGTACATTTCTATTACGATATCTTTATCATATGATAAATATGATTAATATTACTTACGGTAAAATATTATACAGTATACATATGGCGTACAGAAAGATGCATTCAATTCAGTACAAGTAAAAAAAAAAGTACTGTCGTAGATTTATCTGATTGGTTAAGAGTTGATAACTAATACGATGTAATCATATCTATATCGATCATTCGAAAAATGTCACCGTAAACCAAGCTTGATACATCAAATATTTATGATGGATGATGATAACTGATAATGATAATTGTGTTATCAATGATGAATAACAATGGATAATATATGGAGTACAGGTATGTGATACTTATAGAATTATGAAATATGTGAAAGAAGAAATCAATTAAAGAGGTGTTTACGGGAAGAAGTTGCCATCGGGAGTCATTTGATTTGATGGAATATACGTACAAGTGCGTGTATGTCTCTATGTATATGTATGTGTATGCGTGTATGCGTGTGTATGTGTGTGTATGTATGTGCGTGTATGTATGCGTGTGTATGATGTGATGACAGACAAATAACAATCATGCTTCTGTTATAGGAGAAATTAGAAGAACAGGATTTGTATGTAAAATGGCCTTCAAATTATTTCTTTCCTAATTCTCAATTGTTTCATTGAAATAATTAATTTCACGTACGCTTAAGATTCCATTAGAATAAGCATTAATTTATTGTTGTAATTATAATTTATGAATTTATAGTAAAATTTCCTACTGTAAATACTATCATTTTTATTTGATTTAGTTTAAAGTTGAAAAAAAAATTTCATGCATTTTTAGCAAAACGCTATCTTGTCACTTAAAATAATACGAATAATTAAGAGATCTAAAAGATGAGATCTGTTATGCTAACGGAAATATAACGATAAGAGAATGATAAGATGGAATGCGACGTGATCGTTGATAATCAAGCAATATGATTATTGATGTTTGAAAAATATCTAATTAATGATAAATTGAAAGGAAAAGTAGGAAATGAGAAAAGAAATCAACATTCAATTGATAAAAACGATCACAGGACCGGTTTTGCATGAAAAAAAAAACATTGTTAGAGCCCATTTAATATTAAATATTAATAACAAGTTTACAATAATATCAATTCCTAATGCGTAATCTAATAATGATTATGGCTAGAATAATGATAATATGTGTTGACAATATTATTAATAGTTTTCATTTATCAAATAACATTGCTATCAGTATCAGTCATCAAACAGGCTAAATATTATAATTATTATTACTATTACTAGTCATTAGTCTAGACATCATTATCATAGAAATGACGAATTACGAATGAGGAGGTCGAAGGTCATCGGAATCGAGAAGATAGAAAATGAAAATGCAAAAGTGACAAAAGCGCTAAACTTCTATCAACATCCGTTTTCGCTGTTATCATTTTTCTCACTTCCTAAAATTTTGCACCAAATTGTCGTTTGCAAAATTTATTACAACGGAGATTTATTACAACAAAAATATAAATTTATTGCAACAGAAATCTAATCCTTCCACTTTTTAAGCAATGTAATGTGAAAGCGAGAAAAAAAAATGATAGGTAAAATTTGAATTGGATAAAAAGCAGAAGAAGAGAAAGATCTGTTGATTTGAAATTACTATTACTAAGTGAGTGAGTAATTGTTATATTGTATTGAGATTACTGTTAACTAGGTAAGTAATTGAATGAGGGGAGCACTTTTGATGAATTATTGATCATCTAATAACTGAATTGAATAGAGTTGTGATATAATATTACATCTCTATTTTTTCATTCTTATAAATTAGACATATGAATAAATAAATTAAATTAATACGAATTATTGATTGAATTAATTAACATTCTGCTGAGTTAAATGAAGTATGAAGTTCAATTTTAGTATGAAGTTAAATGAAGTTCAATTGTCGTCGTTAAATGTTCAGCGCTTACAATAATGATAGCAATTAATTAACAACATTAAAATGATGCAATGTTTCAAAAATGATTAAGCTTGAAGCTGAATGAATGAATGATTGAATTTGAAATCATGAGCTTCCTGAAAACAATCATTACTAAAATGATTGCTAAAATTTTATCGATACTTTATCATAATTGCATAAATTAATACAGTAACAAAAATTTGACGATAAATCTCACTTGCTATTGTCAATTTATGTCAAAATTCATGAATTTTTTATGGTTAAAATTTGAAAGGAATTAAGTCAGAATGAATCGTAAAATTTCTTAAATTTCAATTAAAACTTTATCGCCCGAAGAAAATGTCAAAAATGAGTACAAAAGGAAATATGCTAATGTGATACATATATTTTAGGCATGTAAATTTAAAAGTAACATTTTTAAAACAAAACTAAAAGCAACAAAACAGTTTCACTTTCGAAATAACCAATAATTAATTGGGAGGATTTATTAAAAATTTCCAATTTTAGAAAAGAAGAGAAGGTAGATGAGAATTTTGGAGGATTAGCAGAGTAACTTGAATTATACTTTTTGAGAAGTTTAATTTAACTGAGAAATATATTTGACTAAGAGTTATGGCTGCAAATATACGAAAATCATTTATATATCATACATATACTTTGATAATATGAACAGTTTAGTATTATTAAAAACTGTTTACAAAATTGAACTTAACGTAAACGTTTTGTTTTTTCATACAGAATATGTATAGAGTAAGTAATTACTAGAGAGGAAGTCCTTGAAAGTGAATATTATCTGAGGGATGATTGAAAAGAAATAGTGAAGAGGAAGAATTCGGAAGAAATTTTCATTTAGAATTTTTAAAATATTTTCTCATCAGATATTTGCGGCCATTGCTCCCGGCAATACTCGGGGACAAGGGCTGTTTTATTATTATTATAGTTTTTTCATGAAATGGGACATTTGAAAACAATTTCACGGATCATTTCAACTCAGTGAAATTAGTTAACAGTAGAAATATTTATACGTAAGTGTACGTATAACACTTTTATGTGTTGTAATCATAAGAATGAATTAATTTAGATTAAATTTTAGTATCATGTTAAATTTTTTCTTTGAATTAAATTAAAGTATCATATTAAATCATATTAAAGTGTCATATTAAATTTTTTTAAGGTTAAATTTAATATCATAACGTAAAGTTAGGGGTAAATTTTTTGTTATGGTGTAGAAATGGGTTAGAATTGATGAACAAGATTAAAATTAAATTATGATACGATGATTAGTAATGACACGTAATACTGATCGATACTTGTAAATAATTTAATTATGAGAAACCTGATTTAATAATTAGAATCATATTTTTCTTCCGAAATTATCAAGTAATTTTTCCACGGGAATTCCGGTATGTTCGATTGTTTTCATATTTTCAATCTTTTCCAACATTTTTTTCAAAACATAATTACGAAATGATAGTAATAAGTTTGTAAAAATTTGATATCAAAAACAAATAAATTTCAATAAATCAATCAAAATAATACTAATAATGCATTAATATGTGGCGGAAAGATTCCTACTACAATTCCGGTTTACCTGAAAGTTTAAACATATCATGAACATATCACCTGAATTCAGTATTTTAGATGAATATTAGAAATTAACTTTGTCTAATTGATGTAGTTATACTTTAATTACCACTAATCTAATCATCATTCATTCATTCTCACTTAAAAAAAAAATAATTCCAAATCATTTAAATCTCTATTAACTTAGTACATTGCACTATTCTCATCGCATGTCTCGTCATGACTTACTTAAAGATTCATTACTTAGGTTGTTATTGGATGATAAGAGAAAGGTAAAACAAAACATTCAATATTAGAGAATAGAACCATTTTTGATAAACAATATTTAACTGTAATCAATTATTTATTCCATTATAGTAAATAATTTCCAAAAGATTTGATTATTTCAATTAAGATTTTCCAAATATCGATTAAATCTAATTTCCGATAAATAGAAATCACAGGTAAATCACAGGTAAACCATTTCTCCGACAAGAAGTAATCAAACATATTAATATCACATTGTTTACGAGAGATTATAAATGATAGATAATACATTCTTTGTCTCAATCTATTTATGATTGATCATTAGAATATACTTTAAAAGATAATCTGAGAGTTATATACATGAAAATATGAAATCCTTTACTAGTAAGAATTATCTTTACTATCATGTAAGTACAGTTGACAAATTCAGTGATAACAGTATGTGATAACAATTTAAATAAATGAAACTATTACTGTTTCCTGAATGAGAATGATGCAAATTAACAGAGATAAATCAAACTGTGATCAAATAAATACCAATCTACTTTCTGCTTTAATTATTTAATCGATTCCTTTACATTCAAGATGGAATTTAAATTTGCAATTCAAATTCAATAGATAGGGAAAAGAGATTCAATTCAACAACTGAACTGAGTGGAAAGGTAAGAGAGAGAGAGAGAGAGAGAGAGAGAGAGAGAGAGAGAGAGAGAGAAAGGAGAAAGAGAATCGTGAGAGAGTTGCTTCTTATATAGGTTACAGAATGAAAAACATTCACATGTAGGAAAATTTTTTGGAAACAATTTTTCAAACAATCATAATTCTAAAAAGTGGAAGAAACTTTCGTGCGATATTTAATTATCATTGTTTGTTTTGAAAAAAAAAAAAAGAATATAACTATTCAGCTCATACTTCTCATAAATTTCGACTCTTCCGGATAACCGGATCTAACATTTCGCAGAGATATTCGATTATATAATAATTGTTTCTCGAATACTTAAAGATGAAATTTAAAATCAATAGATCAGGAAAAGAGAATTAATTTGTAAGGAATTTTAACTTTATCATTTTCCATTCAACATTACAATAACTTTTTTTTCCAATTGCTATATACGGTTTGATTGGCAAAAGTTTCGTTACTTCAAAAAGTAAGTATTAGGAGCAGATAAAATGAGTAAGACAAACCTGTTTAGGAATGAATGAATGAATGAATGAACCTGACAAGATAAAGTGATCATGCATTTCTTGATGGAAAATGGAAACTAAAACCAGTAAGAGACAGTTTTTCAATTAGCTTTTTTACTTGAGTGAAAAAAAAAAAAGTGGAACAAAATTAAACAGGAAATAGGTTTGTTTTAAACGTAGTAAATTAACTAAATTAATGAGTACTTCTTGTTTGATTGAAAAATTTTTTTTCTTTTACAAATTTAATTTCATGATAGGAAAAAAAAAAGAATTGAGAATGCAGCTTAAATCTTATTCGAAATAATCTATCTAGCTAAAACTCTCTCTCTCTCTCTCTCTCTCTCTCTCTCTCT
>JABVXU010000546.1:0-35735 GCA_013365365.1 Cruorifilaria tuberocauda
AAAAAATGATTAAATGCCTTGAAAGCTGATGCGTTTTATCATTTTACTACCTATTATTGAGTACCGCCAGTCAATACTAATTGATTCTAACCAGTTTTACGCTAAGTGAAACAATGCTATAATCAATAAACATCATATTCAAACTGCTGTGGCGTTCTTCTTTCTTCCATTCGTTTTATCTTTGTGATAATTTTTCAAGGTATCCATTCGAAGATCTGTATGTGTGGTGATTACCTTCCCCAGTGAATTCCTAATACCAAATATCCCGCTTCGTACAGCAACTGGATAAGCGGGAGGTGGAGGGCGTAAATTTGACGATGATTCGGTAATCTGAGTTATATTTCGCGGTGATGTTATACTATGTTCAGCACTGTTGCGTTGCTGTAAGGGCGAACGATGCTGATAGTGATGAATATCAGCTGATAAAAGAGGTTTGCTAAAAACAATCTTTAATAAAAATATTTCAAAATTAATTTTATTACCAAGTATGGAAAGGTAAAACAACTATAAAGAATAAAATTCTCGGACATCTAAAGAATTTGAAAATAAGATACATTTTGCTAAAATAAATATACCTCTTTTCCACATTGGCAAGACCAGAAACTGGAAAGGTAGTAGTGAACCGAAGAGTGTTCAGAGGTGAATGCCGGATAACTGGCTGAGCAATGCATACTTCACGAACCATATCGTTTGCTGCCAGCTGTGTTGATCGGAGCTGCTGATACCCCATGGAACTACAGGATAACTGCCTAAAAAGAAAAAAATCTTGATCACAGTAACTGCAGTTGAAGATGAGACAGAAAATCCATTACAATCGATGACTTTTTAGCATGGATTCTGAATAATTGATGATGTTTAGAGAGGAAATGAGTAGATCAGGAATAAAATTCTTGCAATAATTGCCATTTTGTTTTCTAACTGTTAATTTAAGAACTTGAAAGAAACCTTTCTTTCATAGCTCGCCTGTCCAAACTTGCTGTTGCAAAACCATCGTTATATGACCGCGACGTTGGAAGTACTGCGTAACGCAATGACGTTTTTCCATCATTTAGCAATAAACCAGAAACAGGTGGACTATTACAACAACTACTACTACTTTGTCGATACGTCTCTAAGGAATTCACCAATTTCGATCCTAGGCATGATGAAGACGGAGTCTCATCATTCTGCTTCTGTTGTTGAATCATCATCTGTCGACCCACATCATTACTTCCTGCTCCTGTTCCTACTATACAGAGATCCCGGTTATTTTCCTGCAATTTAATTCTCGTCCTTTAATATGACGAAAGAGATAGAGTTTCAACCGAGTTTTACATATTTTTCGTTTAACCAGTAAAAAACCTGTCCGAATTGGTATTTCCAAGAGGACTGCTTCAAAATGGTTCCATAATCAGCAATGCTTTTTGAAGATCCATTAGACCCTACAACAGCGTAACTGGTTCGAGATTCATATTTATCACTACTCTTAGTTGCTGATCCTTGTTCTGGTAAATGATGATCTGAGAAGGCACGCTGCACTCGTTGCCATTGCCGATCTTTGCCATTAGTTTGATCCTGTTGTGATTATTGAAGTAGAACCCAAAAAATGCAAGTCAAATTCAAAAAAAATTTTTGGAAAATCATGAAGATATGGATTTTAAAAATACGTGGATAATACTACTGTATTGCTTATAGATGAAGTTATTTATTAAAAAGAAAAATAGCAAAGCCTTGAAGAACTCTACTGATTAATATCTGGATATTATGAGTAACTTACATTCAATGTAGGGAAATTCATTTCTCTGTAGGAACTTTTGTAAGAAACACAAGACTTATAACCAACATTTTCATATCTGAAAGAATGAACTTCCACTTAATAGTACATAACTTCGATCTATCTATAGAAAGAATTCAGATTTGCACAATTCGAAAATATTTAAACTGCATTTCAACAGAATGATAATTATCAATTTGCAAAAAGTTCCCACGTTAATGATGTAATACTTGACAGTTTTGCATTTATTGTGAGAATTGGAGAGATGTTTACTTGATACCTCAAATGACAGCAAATATCAAAAGTTATAACATTTCATTAGCTTAAATTTAAGTTGATGGGAAAAACGATCACGGGTACAAAGGAACTATTGGGCACTGATCATTTGGAATTCAATTATTTTTTTCCTTATGCTTGACTTACACGGGTATGTGATGATTTTCAACGTTATGGTTCTTTAATTTCTCCCAAGATATTTGACGTTCAGGAGGAAAATAATAAGTATGCTGAGGAAGCGGAGGTGGTGCACGTTTCGAAATCCTAGAATTAAAAGACGAGTTCCCAAGTGACAAGCCACTTTCAGTGACATTAGTAAGGGAAGTATTATTGTTACTGATATGATGAGTAGAATGAACGCTGGAGCAAGCTGACGTTGAAGGATATCGTTGGACACACTCCCTAAACATATTATGCTTTTGGTAAATGAAATTTCCAATCTTAGGATTCGATTACAAACTCTTACTAAAATTTCTTACCTTACTTTTAATACAAAAATAGATTTCTACCTATTATTTTAAATCCAGTTTTGTTCGATTTCAATTACTTACAGCTTTGAACGAAATCTAAGTGTAGATGCAAGACTGAATGAAAAATAAAGATTTTACGTCGATGCTCTTCTCTTTCCATCGTCATCAACATCATCATCATTTGCTTCATTTCGTTCGTTTTCTGCAGAAGCAAGTAAGTCCGGAAATGAGCCTCGTGGTGTAGCAGGACAAGATTTCGTGATCAATGAGTTTGAATCATTTCGAGTACCTAACGATGTCGATTCGATTTGGTAATCTGAACAGTTTCTCCAAGGTCCTGGAAATGCTAACTTTATCAAAACTAACGATGACAAAGTAATTACAAAATGATATAAA
This sequence comes from Cruorifilaria tuberocauda, assembly GCA_013365365.1. NCBI lineage: Eukaryota > Metazoa > Nematoda > Chromadorea > Rhabditida > Onchocercidae > Cruorifilaria > Cruorifilaria tuberocauda. Next base: position 2,896 of record JABVXU010000546.1, read on the forward strand.
ATAATCATGTGGCTATGAGCAGTAAAGAGTTGAGCGTTAGAAAAATTGACCTTTATTTTCAGAAACATTACGGATGGAAGTGCTGACATCAGGTTTGCTAGCTGAAAGTCGAAGCTGTGTAAGACCAAACTCGAGTCCCCGTAATTTTTGAGTCGCTGCTATCAAATCTTTTTGGCGTTTCTTCCTGACCGACTTATTCGTTGTTTTATCTTTGGCTAGACGTTCTGCTGCAGCAACAATTTTCCTGTGCAACTCGACATCCGCTTCCAGCATGGAAATCCGATCATTCTAAAGCTAACATCATGCAAATTGTTTTCAAGTACCAATATTTCGAAAAGGATGAAAGGTAAAATTTTAATTTAAATATCCCAAAAATAAGATAATATAGAAAACTAACGCTATCTACGGGTCTTTTAAAAATTTCTTCGCTGAGCGAGAAGGCAGTTCCAATACGTCGCTTCACTTTCGGCTCCTCTTCTCCTGGCATTAGAGTCTTGTAAATTTCTTTTGGTAATTCACCCGTAATTTCCTGCAAAACAATGATAACTGGAAGCAGTACGACATGGAAAATCCTGTATAATGTTTTAACATGCTAAGTTCAAAATGTTTACCGCTTCTTTGATGCATACTTCCCGTAATTCATCAAGTTTTGCCAAAAGCTTTTCTTCAAGTTCGTTTTTTCTTTTTTTCAACTGCCTGTATAGTTCAACTTCTTTTTGCTTTTCTTCTTCACTTTTTTCTACAAATAATAATTGAAATGAATCAATTATAAAGGCACATATAGAAAAGTTGAGGTCCTCACAATAGGTACCTCGACTTTGAATATCGTTCAACGATGATAGTGAAACAAGAGAACCATCGGATACTTTTGCTGACGGCATACCACTGGACGATAGCGAACTGTAATGTAAGAAATTCTTTAACAATAATATTTCTAATATGATAAAGATAGTCACAGTACAGTGCAAAACGGACGCTGGCTTAAAAAACACGTAAAATACTCACAACTAAACTAATCAACATCGGTCAAAATTATTATTCTACTAATGATTTGCCTATGAAAGAAACTATCAAATTTCCTTGGATTCCAATCTATCACCCTGCTTTGCATAAAATGATAGATATTTATGTGAAAATATAGGAAAAAGTAGTCGATTGAGAATGGATCCATTAAGTGGCACACTTAACTATGCTGTCAGCTTTGACTGAATTATCTCTTCAATATGTGGTTCTTCTATTTCAAGGCTTGAGATATCAATAAACCAACTGCTAACAAAATTTGGAATTTTATGCAGGATTATTATCAAAACTTTGTAAAAAAGCCAATTTTCAAAAAATTATATAAAAATCATTCATTGGTTGTAACTAATTGGATGATAACAGTGTTGGAGGACATTTCAAGTTATGGTTAATTTCTGATCATGCGTATTGATTTAACCTGTCAGCTCTAAAATACTTTCTTTTCGCCGAACCACCTACTTCCAACTAAACTTTTGCAACTAGCTTTTATAGCTCGTTTTAATTCATCATAAATTCCTTATCTCCGAGATTCATGACGCATGAGACGAATTTCTAGAACTAAGATGGAAATACGAATGGTTCCGTTCCGAAGATGTTTTCGGTTCACAAGCACTACCAGTGCTGGTACTTTAAATTCTTACGCTTAGATTCAAACATTTGTCGTTGATTCGAGAATTTGCCAAAGGCTGGGAAAGAGAAGCAATCAAGAAAAGGGAAAAAAGATGAAACGTTCTCAAATGATACGCACGAATAGATAGCGACGGTAAGCCCATTCCGCAGAATCAATGCAACCATAAAAAATAGTTACTTTGTACTAATTTGACAGATGGTACTCAACATATAGTTACTTTGGTAATCAAAGTGATATGAAAGCATACCTAATTATATAACAATGTTAACTTTGACATTGTGCTAATAAAAGTAGATAAAGTGAATCAAGAAAGCCTCGGTACAATTCTGGAAAGGACTCAAAAATGGGTTAATAATGAGAATTCATCAAATAAGCATTCGTGTTAAATGTAAAATACCAAAGCAAGAGATGAATTTTTCAAGTTTGCAAAATAAGAATATGAAAAGTAATGAATTTTCAAATGGTGAGATATGTCATTTATCAGTATTACGGAATAAGCTTACTTCAAAGAAGGTAGCGACGATGCAACTGAAGAATGGCTTATTAAACGACAAAGTTTCTCGCCCAATTGTTTCAATTCAACTCCTGGATCATTCGATACAATCCTCTGAAAGCAGAGCACAGTTATTCATCCAGTCGAGTTACACACTGAAATTATGCCATCTATCTTTAAACACTGGAGTATAACTTCCCACCCTCTCCCTTTCCCTTTCTACAGTTGTCACTGACCGATAGACGATCCAAAATATATTTGTAGCATTTCCATCGTTGTTCGTTTTCTACCAGGAAATATCTCAATTTTATCCTACAACAAATTTTAACTAGAACGAAAAATTGACTCTTTCAAAATTCTTTTTTTTCGAAAAGTATGCTTCGTTTGATAAAAAAAGGAAAATTCACTAGTTAATTTGAAAAACAAAAATACTGAAAACTGAAAAGACTGAATGTTATGATACCATTATTTTCGGTAATTGATAATCATTAAGGAATCAGTTCCCTTGTTCCCTCCCATTTGTCTTTCCCTGTTATTCTGATAAATAATATCAAAGTAATGTTAATTCAGTTCCAACATAAGGACTACATAAGTACATCAATTTCGATGAACAATGTGCCAACTGAAAAGGAAGCTGAAGTATAAATAACAAATAAGCAAACTCGATAGTGAAAAAAATTGGAAGTTACTCAGAAAATTCACAAGGACATCTTTGCTTTTCTCTTCTTCTTCCTTTAAATAATTGTATAGTATAGAATACTGTTTTCCTTATATAAATCAAAGAAAATGTAGGAAAGAGATGTTGTTGAGGAAGATAAGAGGAGAAATTTTCAAACAGACAACTGTTCCCTTTTAGGACATAATTCCATTCGGAAACATTCTCCTTCCTTTCATAGTTCAATTGCAAAAGTCCGAACTCCGACGAAGATAACTTCCACAACAACATTACTAACTTCCTTATTCATGTATCTAAGAGGAGGAAATGAAAGCACAGCTATAATAACCGACATTAGCATAATCATGATAGTAGCGAGAAGAGAAGGAAGTAATGAGAGATAGTGATGCATGAGAAGATCCACTCTTCACATCCAACAAACATTGCAACTTCACCTCATACAACCAACAATACTAAGACCCGATGCTATGAATCGAACGAATCGTAACCAACACAATATGCACCACGTCCTGCCAGCCACTATAACGGTGGACAGATGACTGCCTTGTTCATTGCCTATGTGATATATCATCTGCTCGCATGTATATACATATATATATATATGTGTATGTGTATATGTATGTATAGGTATGTGAGGAAGGGTAAGGGTATTCGATGTGGTTGAGATGCTGATGGATAGTAGTGAAACTTCTCTTGAATTAAAATCATCCAATGCATCGAGTGATACGGTATGATGTAGAGTGGAAGATACAAGTGGTGGTCTGTAAGGGCTATTATTATACCCGAGTGTGGTTGGTTGTTATTTTGGCAGATAATTCGTTCTTGCACTGATGTGACATATGCTTTCAGCGTGTGGGTAATTGTGAACTGTTTCTTTGAGGTATCAGAATATCAGCTTATTCCGGATCTTCGTTAGCTAGTTAATTAAATAAGAGATTATTAATCTCTACTTTTCTGCTCACCTCTTTATCGAATGTGTACAAATGCTATACGCTCCGCAATTGCAACGCATTTTTCAGAATGGCTGCCCGATACTTTATTTGGAATGACATTTCATTTTAGAAGCTGTGTTACAGGGAGCCCAATTAGATATCTTACGTTTTGACTAGAGCTATAAGTATTCCAGGCTGAGAGATTAAACTAATATCAATAATAAATTTTGTGAATACACTCAAATAATATTGAAATGTATATACTATGTCAAATGAAAGTATGCATTCCAGATTCTCCATTCCTGAAAGTCAAAAATGCCAACAAGTCTTATTTCTTGGAAAATCATAAACATTGGAACAGTGCAGCACTTCCAATTTCCCTATGGGTTTTCCCTCAGATGATTAATCCACCTATCTTAATTACCAATATTAACAGATAACTTGAGAAGCAACAATCACGAAGATTACTTTGAATATTAAAGTTCGAATTTATGACATGAACTAATTTGAAAGAAATATTAAAAAAGCAATGATAACTTCGAAAAAATGCAAAAAAAAAATAGTGCTTGGTATCTCTTCTTGCATTTCTATTAAGTTTCTAATGTTCTGAGTAAGATCATTAAAAACGATAACTCATAAGTTTTAAAGAGACTAAGCTTTAGACAGATAATGAGAAACTACTTCAAATGAGTGAAATATAATAGTTAGTACAAGAACTTATTTTGTGAATAAATATTTGAGCAGTAATGATAGAAGATACAAACAAAAGCAGAAATAACGATGGGTATATAATGCGCTCATCAGCCAAAATATCCATTTTATCTCACCGTTACTGTATAGTTTAGAACGGAGAAGGAACTGTACAATGCTAGCATCCAGATATTTTTTATTTCTGGAAGGTTCTAGAACTGGATATCGAGATGGACACTTTACTCAATAAAAAATCTGGAGAACAGAAATAGTCCCAAAGATAAATAATGATGCACAACACTATTTTTTACTTATTTTTTGCCTTATCTTAAGGTCTGGAATTTACTACTAATCGGTATTCAAGAGAACAAACACAGCGGATACCATGACGGCAATAAGAAAAAGAATAACCATAGGTCGATATGGAAAATATGATGTAAAAGGATGTGAAAATTAACACCAAGAAAGTCACTCTTGAAAAGATTCTATTTGATTTTTTTAAAAAATGCTGAATAACGAGAAGCTGTACTTACGTTCGCACTGGCACACGTCCGTTGATCCAAATAAAACTGGTGGAGTGAGATTGCTGTTGACCAAATTGTTTTGCACAAAAAGTTAGTGTCACAATAGAAAGCATGCACTTGCACAGCAGAAGATGCAACTGACCGTCTGGATACAGAAACTCTAAAAACAGCCCAATCTTTCCCAAAAGCAAGCAGATCGCAAATAATGTCTCCAATTATCTTTATAATTGAAGTGTGAATAGTGACATACTTTATTTAAAAAAAGTGAATATTGAATTATGACCCATTATTGAAATTAGTCATTACATATCTTAAAATGCTGCAAAAGATTTACTGCGTTTTGTTAAAATGAAACTTACTGAGTTGTGGGATCTCTCACAGCTTTTGTAAGCTCATCATCTGAATCCAAACAACCCGCATTATCCAAAATACTGTTTGCATTGCCGGATGATTGAATAACCCTGAATATCTTCCGTTCTGCCAATAAAAACACAGCACTTATTGTTTTAAGGAAGAACTCCAAAACACTGTTCATTGAAAGAATTATGAAACAATAATATATGGACGTAAGACCATACTTTTTCAAAGTCAAATGGAACGACACAATTTTGACGAATGAGAAAAGTGGTGTACATAATAATCATTTTTCTAGCAGTACAATAGTAGCAGGAACTTTCCGATATGTTTCATACAGTACTATTTACTTAACACAGATTTTTGTATCAAACAAATGAAAAGTTAGAAGCTAGTTCCCATGCAAAAAAACCAAAAATATAAAATGTACATGAAGTAAAAAAATACAAGTTACAGAAACTAACCGTGTATTCCGTACTTCAATAGAGAATTTCCGATCGCGATAATAGAGATTGTCTAACAGCGACCAGTTAAAAATCTAAAACTAAGTCAGCAAAAGAATAATTAAAAAGCAGAAAGCGTATATCTGGACAATAATTTTCATTGCATACATATTTGTCGCGTTTTTTATGAAATTAATAATGGATTATATCAACATGGACATGTTAAATTGTCACTGCGCACAATCAATGATTCGGTGAAATATTGTCAAGATAGAAAATACAAGACATAATATCACAAATTTTGCAGATAATAACGGAAAAAAATCAGATGAAATATTTTAAATTCACACTTCGTACTTCAATACGTAATTAAGAAAAAATGAAAGTTAATGATAAAAGATTTTAAACCAAAAAATACTAGAACAGAATGCAACAGAAACACCAACTATGAATTAGTACTAGACAACTGAAAAACCTTTTTCGGTTTGGAGATGTCTGCTGGATCATACTGAAATATGCCCCTGTTGCTTATCCCGACAGTCCACGGCTGGCCAGCTTTGTCCCGCACTTGATAAAAATGACATCCATGGGTTGAAGATCTTTCTGCTGTTTGTAAAAAGCTGCAAACAGTACTGCTTATTCATTCATACATCTATTGAAACCTTTCACTGTTTACTTGAAATGAAAATTATCAAAGAACAGATAAAAAATTTCACTTCAAAATTGCAACTCCTTTGGGAACGCCACTGAGATCTTTATACAGTTCGATTACATTCTTTTCAATATCCTCTAATGATACATCATATGTGTGCAGTACCCCATTTGGAATTGGTACAAGCTCCGTTAATACACATCGTGCCTTTTCATCACTTAAAATGGAGTATCAGATGAATTGCGATTTTGTAAACTGTCATTTCCGTCCGAGAGTTACTTTAAAAAATGTGCTAACTAACAAACAAAAAGCCCGACGTTCGCCTGTAATTGCCGAAATCCATATTTCATGTCAATAATTTGAGGAAAATGATGGATCAAGGAACAAACATATTGCGCAACACAAACATTCAAAATTTTCAGTAATCTACAATTTAAGGACAATCCTGATAAAAACGATGTCTTTTAAAACATTATATTCTCAGCTGGAGCAATATTCAAGCACTACCTTACATAATTGCCACAATATATTTGTAAGAAACTGGATGCAATTTTATAGTATTCCAGATCCGTGAATTCCAGTAAACCCTATAAATGCTTTGTAATATCCTGTGCATAAACATCCCAAAGCAAAATGATAACAAAATTACTGTGATCTCTATTTTAATAGCTTCAGCAATTTAATATTCAATACAGAAGTTTACTTAGTAATGAAAATGTAAAAGCGACAATGTTGACGTGAACTTACTTTAACTAATCGCTTGGCTGTCTCCAGAAAATAAAGCTCAACAGCCGATGGATGACACAGGGTAAGTACTGAATCAACGAAGAATCTAAACAAGAATATAGGTAATAGTGCAAAAGAAATCAAAAAATGTTATTTTTGATAACGCTTAATTCTGAAATGAGAAAACTGATAAAACTGACAAAGTATGATTAAAAAAAGGTGATTTTGAAGTTCGACTTTCCTTACTCCACCAAGACTTTTACTTTATAATGTTATTTAACTTCAAAACCCTTACTTTACGCTATGGTGTAATTCCAATACACCATGTAACTGATGAGATTTTCGTGGAATGTCATATTCCAAGACTCGTCTGTCTGTGGGCAACCAATGATACTGCTCGCTAAAAAACATACAAAGTGCAAAACAGTTAGTATAGTAGTTGAGCATACTCAACATAATTTATTCTCAGTAATTCTTCATAGCAAATACTTCATTCCTTGCTTTGATCTATAGGTATGCCGTCCTCAAGGGGCATGGGAATCCTGCTTTCGAAATCCCATTTTCAGTTTCACCAATCAAAAGCTCGATTTTCCCCGCAGATCTCGATTGGATAACAGCTGTACTTTGTTAATAACGCATGATGCGCTCGATTCCATTTACTTTCCTTCCTACTTCTCACGTTAATAACGCATGATGCGCTCGATTCCATTTACTTTCCTTCCTACTTCTCACACAGTTATTTTCTTCTTACTTGAGAAACTTACTTAAGAACTTTCTTCTTTTAGTTTACCATATTAACAAGATAATTAATCAATCAGCAAGATGGCCTGATCAGTATTCAGCATCACAAGTGGATCTTCCAGTGTACACCATGTCCGACACGGCCCAGCTCTAAATCTTCTGATAAAGGATTGTGACACCAACTGACGCAGTGATTCGAAATTGCTGCCATGTAACAGTGGTCTGTCGATCTGAATCAAGCTTCCGGGATCTGATCTAATCCAAACTTACCGTTGGCAATAGCATCGAGACAGGTATCACAATGAGACAGCGGGTGTGGCTTCTTGAAGTACGAGAAAAAAATCGAGAAATATTGGTGATGATGCAGAATATTAAAGTTCGGAAAAACTGATGAAAATAAACATCAAACTAACAGGTGGTCCACATAAGCTAATCCAAAGTACTGCTTGTCGGCATCTTTCAAGGCTACATGGCTGGCAATGATATTCAACAATTCGTGGACAACTAATCGCGGTTGAATGGTAAGCTCCAGTTGTTGTCCATCCAGTAAATGGATTATGGAACGTTTAGCATCGTGCATCTGCAATATACTCTTGGCATGACAATGTCTCAGCATCTTTCTCTTTAAATAATTTCTAACAACAATAATTACAATTAATACAGTTCAACTCTCAGTCTTAACCCATTTGTGAACCTGAGTGGATTTTAACATCTGATTAGCGGGAAACGTAATTAACTGTACATCATTCAGATGGTACATGAGGTCATTCCACACGTCTTTTTAATACAATAAAATTGGAATTTAATCCATCTCTCGATACCATAAAGATATTTCTAAATTCAATGCAGAATGCACGAATTCTGTTTAGTTCCGCAAAGTCCTACACGGTCTATCGTTCACGCTCGTAATAAATAACACCTTGCATGCTACACAACAAAAGAGCTGGCGGAGTGACAACTACTGATCATTGATTTATTATTTCTACCGGTCAAGAAAGTAAAACAGAGAGGGGACAGAGCAAACTGGACCGAAGTGCAACGTGCAAAAAAGAGGACATGAAAAAGATAGGACGGATCGATACCTCACTTCATAAGGACACAATTGAGAAAAGTCGTGAAATGTTACGAGGGAGAGAGAGAGAAAGAAAGAGAGGAAGGAAAGAAGAAATGTACAATGAGAAGGATACTGCCAACGATGACGATTATTGTAGCGTTGACCTTTGTCCATTATCCTCTCTTTTATCAGTAGTACCTTCCATCTTTTCCTCCTTTCTTAACTATTTCCTATCTACATGGCTTTCTAATCTTAGCAGTGCTGCTCCTTTCTCCTCTTCGTTGACGTAGCGGAATGAAGCACTGAAAATTTTGAATGACAGTATTTAAAGCTAACTGATAACTGAAGTGTAACAGATATTGGAGCTAAGATTCGATTCATTTCGCGATTCCAAATATGAGCGGAACTGCGCATGAAAAGCAGCCATTCACTCACAGTGAAACGGATACATTGACTGATCAGGAGAGTAGCTATAAGCAGTGATCAGTTAGCGGTCGAGGATGGATGGGAAGGGGAGAAGCAATGGAACTGAAGATATGGAATGACATGGTATCCACTCCAGTGGAACAACATGGTATCGCTCTCAAGAATTTTTTCTTGTCGTTCGTGTCTGCCGCTTCGTCCCTTTTCTTAATACGGGATCCCGAAGGTTCGCGACCAAACATTTTTAACAATGTTGAAATAAGGTGCTGAGAGCTCGTTGATAAATATATTCATTCAAAGCCTTTAAAATTTGCGGTTAGGAAGAAACAAAAATGATGTTAATTACGCAAAATCTGGAGATCGTTCTGAGTCTGTCCTCGTGAAAGTATTTACTTTAATAATATTCGTAACATAACATCCTATTTTCATGACGTCTTAAATTATCTAACTTTCCCTTCTTTTATCATTTGATAAAGAGTTAATAGAAAGAATTCTACCAGAGCTGATTCAACGTGAAACAGAATAAAAAATGCTCTCTTAAAGGAACTGTTCCTCGTCTGGAAAACAATATTTCCTTAGCAATTTAATAATTGAACAACAGAAGCGTCAGCTTCCGTAAATGCATCGTTAATCGAATTATAACGAATTTATGGAAGCATAGAAGTTAATGTTCTGGTGATGCAAACAGCCTGTAAATGAGAAAAAACTGGACGTTATGAAAGTCGAAGGGAATTTCAAACTACTAAATACCTTTAATTGTGGGATTATCCAGGCATAGCAGCACCCAGCGAATAGCCGCCAATTAATTTAACAGTGTAACAAATGAAAAATGACAGTTACCGTACAAATTTCTCTGATAAAATGGGAGGAAGTTAAATATTGTTTGGAAAGTGTTTTATGTAAATAGTAAAATATATTGGTAAAAATGTATCTGAGATGTTAGGACAGAGAGGAAATTTCGGCCTACCTGATTAGGGGGAAACGATGGTAGAAGTTAGCCCTTCTTTCATCGCTTTTCATTGATAACCCGTAAAAATTGATTCCGCTCTCCATATATTTATGTTACCCTACCAACTTGAACCTTTCTTTCTCTCGGCAAGAATCGTTATGTTTTGGTAGTAGAGCCTTTTTTCTTTGCAAAATCTCAAACAAAAAAAAGTAAGTGAAGACTTGCGCACTCAAATTTTGTAATTAAAATAAAAGCTCTGCCTATGAAACTGCTAGATAGATCGCAGATGCGAGCGCAGAGTTTTCACTACCTTATACCTCATAGATGGAGAACTGAATGGATTTGTGAGTGACAGTGGTTGACGATGTAAATGATCTCGAGAAGTGGATCAAACTGACGAAAGACTTCCTCCAAAATCTGTTATTCTTGAATGGATGAAACAAACGCCAAGTTGCCAAGTTAGGTATTACGTTTTTGTCACCTATTTTTGAGAGAAAAAGTGTGATATAGACAGGAAAGCTTTCGCAAATTTCGTCACGACTTTTGGGAATTTTTCATCTTTAATTGGATTAATTGGGAAAAATAAGGAACTCACCGAAAGTCTCTGAAATCGACCCATGGATGATGATGAGCAATTGGATTGATTGGTATAAAAAAAGTTGCGAACTATTTGAGTGTAAAGGAGGGAGGGGAGAGGGTGAATGCGATACGTTAGAGGTGGAATTTTCGTCAGTTTCGGGTAATTGATTTCAAAGGTGATTGCTTATACAGAGGTGGAAGGGGAGATGAAGAGAACGGTGGAAGATTGGGAGAGATGGAAGAGGTAAGGTTGTCCGTACACGATAGCTGGTAACAATTACATTTCTACTCAGCAAAATGACAAACTATCAACGGGAAGAATGAAATATATTATAATTCAGCTGGCAGACCCTCATCATACTCTTGCTACTTTTTGAAATCATCTTCCTGATCTTATCAGCTAGCTGCATGCATTTATGCATCTGCACTGCATTTCAGTACAAGCCAACGAATCACCTCTACCTCTGTTAACTTTACGGAACTATTAGATAGGTCACTGTACTAGGTTCATTTTCTTTCCTTTAAAAGTCGAATCTGAAGTGCTTTATACTCCTTATACTTCACCCCAATAAAATGGACTGTTGAACAGAAAATTTAATTTCTCCTTCAAATGTTTTATCGTTCAGTAGTGGCGTGGTTACAACACCTCCGAGTGATAACGAGAGAGGGAAGAAAAGAGGTGGAAAACTGCTACGCTACTTAGTTTTCTAAATTTTGTTTTGAAAGAGGCGATTTTAATTTAGATTCGAACTCTCTGCTTAAGTAAGATGAACTTGTATTCTGCTTAGTCAATTTACGACTTCCAGCTTATAAATTGACTAGTAGGATGAAGATTATAATGTGGTTAGAGAAAATGAGGAGTTTGAGATGTGGTACATTCCAACAATTAGTTACTGGTTTCAGGGGTTTCTGAAGTTAATAAACATGAAACAATATTAGTTCAAGTTTTAGAACAGGAGATTTTATTATTAGGAGTTTGAAGCTAAGCATTTTATTTCCTAAGATTCTATCATAAATGGAAAATAAGAATTTAAAAGCACTTTGTGATACTCACTCAGCGAACTATTATTCCTCATCCTGTTGTTCAGAAAAATTAGCTAAAATTCAAACGGTTTGAAATTCACTTTCTTTTGACAACCTTCCAATTTGATTACATTTATTCTCTACTGGCGTAAATGATCACTAAAAAAGGAATTTATAAGATTTACTTTCCCCTAGTTTGTGATGAAATACAACTTGATGTATTTAAAACTCTCGAATGCTTTCTCCTAGTGATGATAAATAACTGTTGTCTGAGAAAGTATCAAGCTTGGAGGATTCCGATTACGAGTTGCAATTGGCTGGGAGGAAGCAATAAGTAATTTAGCAATGTAATCCTGCGAATCCCGAAATTTTTGGTAACTTGGAGTCTATGACGAGCTTCCTTATGGCCTTTCGTTAACCTAATGTCATTCTCAGAGATTTCCATAAAAATTTCCAGTGAAATGAGTTCATAAAAGAAAGATAATAATATCCCGATTCTAATTTTCCGAGAAAGATTCTTTAACAACTGCGCTCCTTCTGTCTTTATCTATCTTTGGAAAGTTATTAAATCGAAAGTGATAGTCCCTCAGAGTCGATTGGCAGCAACGAATTACACAAAATGAAACCACGTGTATCAGTTGATGTGTAAAGTGAGTATAAGCAAGAAAAATGTGGTTAGTTTTTCGATGACCAGTGAATTGAAGTTCAACTTTCTCTAAATGCGCGTAGGATATTTACGATAAAAGAGATTTTGTGATTCTTGACACAGAAAATTCGTATGCATGCATGAAAACGACGAAATGGCTGAGGGATTAGATTACTTACTCAATCAGTTTTCGGCCAAAGTATTGCGACAGTTAGTTTTTAATTCACTAACTTTTTAAAACAGACGGTTTCTCACTTCTATCTCTGTTCTTTCAATTGTGGGTGCATTTCTTTAACTTCTTTTCTACTCATTCTAAGCTAACCTTATCCTGAAGGTTTTCGATTTTTTTGATTAAATAAGCATGTTATAAATTTTCGCAAATAAAAACTCAAAGTAAAACATCCGTTCACTCTGTCATTTTTTCACTGAAGCGAAGATACACAACTAAAAGATAAAACGAATCTATTCCTTACTGATGCTTTTACCTTAGCATCACGAGGCATGCAGTTGGAGCGCCGATGAGCCGATGATGAGTAGATTAAATTTTTTGGCTACAGAGAAAAGTGGAAGATGTGAGATCTTATGTGATGCTGTGTGAAGACTGAGTCACCATACCGGCTAAGGGAAGTCTAATCTGAAGCATTAAAAGGGAAGCTCAGTAAAGCTCAATAGTTCAGTAGTAAGCAATTTAATGAAACTATTTCGATTAATATAGTCAATAGTTTTGTGCTTCTTGTGAAAGGTTGTGACAACAACATTTCAGCAGCAGTTCGTCTCAGAAAGTCATGAACGCGATTTCACAAGATGGAAACATTTTCAATCAATATTTTTCAACCTTTCAAAACTTTTCCGCTCCAACTTGATATGTTCTTATGGGTATAACAATGACAACAACGGACACTAAGTCGAGCTATTCCACATCATCTCCATCTAATCTTCATTTCTTATCTACCGACAAGTAACGCAGATCACTTTCATTAGATATTTCCTGGACAGTTCACTTTTTCAAACTAGGATGAAGTGGGCGAATAGAAGCATGCATTTTGTTGCTCCTTCAACTCCTCCACTTCAGCTTTCGATTCTTTCTATTACCGTATGCGAGAAAGGAAGCACCTTTCATTACAGCTAACTTTGCGGCATTCATCTACTTTTCCAACTTTTACTTTGATATAAATAAGTGGTGGCGGAAATGAGTGAGAAAATGAGAACTGGAAGTACCGTCTCCCATAACTCGGCAGAACCTCCTGTAAATGTTTCTCTCAGTTTTGCATTTCAGTCTGTCCCGCCAACAGAGTGCATTTGAAAAGCTGCTTCATTTGACCTATGGCAGGCCATGTGAGTATAAACGACTGTTCTCCTGATCGTCACAAAATGCATTGTTGTCGGAAGGAAGGGAAGTGGAAGCGGAGAGAGAAGAGTGGTAGAGAGGTTCTGTTAGTGATGTTGAGGTATGCTGCTAACCGCGTCCATCAAGAGAAATATTTTATGCGGTCGATCGGTCGGTCGGCCGGTCGTGCAACCCGTCCTTCGCGTAACCAACCGTTTATTCCAGCATGACGTGTGTCGCGGACACATTCGCAAGTTCGCAAGTTGGTGGAAGTGGAAGTATCCGGAGAGTGGCAGTGGTCATTCAGCGTTCAGCGATATCCCGCCAAAAGGGGCAGGTCTCCGATCCACTTGCCTTGCCGCCTGCCGCGATCGTCGAAGGAACCTGCAAACCTTCTCCTCCGCCTCTAGCTCTCACTCGCGTGCTCCAACTCTTCCACCTCTGTCCTATCCCTGTGGTGATGTGGTGTTGGCGGGTGATTCTCCATTCTCGCCGATACACATTCCACACCTTCCACTCCGTTCCGGTCAGCAATTTACCTGTTCTCCTTTCTCCATGCAAACCTATCTCATCTTCCTTTTCCGGAATACTAATTTCCTCTTTGGAACTAACTCTTCTTCCATAAATGTGAAAAGAGCAGCTTTCATCCATCTACCCGACCGTACTTCCTCCTTACCAAATATGGCTCATTTTTCGGAGACATTTTTCGAAAAAGATGACGCCGATATTCCGCTGATATTCCGTTTCCACCAGTTAATAAATTTTCATAGAGATTGAAATCGGAGATGTATGTTACGAGTAACTAGTCCGTGAAGTCGTAGGCATTTTTTTAGCCCACATCCTTCCATTAATTCGAACTTCGCAATAAAAAGGTGCAATTTTTTTCTTACCTGCTGCTTCAGCCAGAATATCATTAATTCAGCGGGGCATGACCGATAGAGAGAGCGCCTGTTGTCAATCAAATTTCCAATTCTTTGATAATGATATTTCAAAGTTTTCAAGGTTACTTCAGTACCTTTCCAATTCAGATATATCATCTATCCACAGACCAGTCACATCGAGCCCTATATTGGCTTTTGCCTATCATCCATGATAATGTATTATAATGCCGTATGTAGTGTTATTATCCCATTTCATAGCCGCCATCTTATGAAGTAGGACAAATGAGATTGATTTTCATTGGTACCTTTGCAGTATGTAGTTACCATGTTGATCGATCTCCATTGTTCGCGTTCATTTTACTCTTGACAACTGATGGCCAGGCAGCTGAGTTGGTCTAATGGTCAATCCTGAACATGTTATCAGTCTGTGTTCAATGTCATTATTGCATTGCTCAAATGAAACATCTAATAAGCAACTGGCGGTCTGTCTTAAGAACTCTCCCTCCAGTATTTTGCTCATCAATGCTAATAATTATCCGTGCTAGGCGTGAGATCTGGATGTAAATAAAGTTAGTTTCATTGTCTTCAAAAGATCACTTGCTGTTGAATTAATGGCAAATAGATGTTGGCGAAGTACTTTTGGGATATGTCTGCAGAAATTTCGCTCAAGTGAATAGTGACGCATGCCATTGATTTGCAAAGAGCGAGCTAACAGTTACTGATAGCGTATGCACTTTTATAATTGAGATCCTGAATTTCTTTTCAGAGATTGCCGCATGTGACATATTGTTGTCATATCCGAGAAGCCTGATCGATTGGTGTTAGCTGAGTAGAATAAATCAATAGTTGGAGGATAGAAAAGAAAGTGCATGAAAGTGATGAACTCATGACATATACATTGGTTCCATAAACTGTTTTCATAAGCACTTATGCTTCCTTGTTGGTCTGAAAAGGTTTCGTTTTGCTGTGTGTTAATTCCAAGAAGAGAATGTTGGGTTTGTGTTATTCAGATATAAATGATTCGACATTCTCGTTGTTTATCAAGACTTCGAACTTCATTTTTGCCTTCTGTCAAATCTCCAACTGTGTACCTAGTCTTGATGAAATCTTCTCGTTTAAGAACATTGTAAGAAAATGAACAGTTTTTTTTATTTAGTATGGTTGTTGTTGGTAATACTCCCTTTTTGTGTCAAAATTCCCGTGAAATTCCAATTTACGATAAGCTTCAGATATGATTTATTAACTACCACTAAACTTTTGTGATCAACGAATATCAAAGATAGTATATTCCTGAAAGTTGCTTGCAAGAATGCTGGTTCGAAAAGTCGTAGCGTGAAAAAAAACCCAAATACTCAAGTGTTATCATCCATCTTGCTCAATCATATCTGATAATGCCTTCATCTACTGTTCCCAGAAACATTACAAGCTTCGTTCACGCAATCCCTTCGCCAGCAGCAATGCTTCTGGAGTTTGTTGTATAAGTGTTGCACAATGGACCAATCAAAGTGTTGTGTGAAGGATTTATGTTTTGAAATTGTTTGAGAAGTGTTGGAAATTAGTTGACCAGCTGAATTGGCCTTCTTCAGTGCCTGGCATTTTATTTTTTCAGAATTATTTGGAATTCTTCCGAAGTTTCCATTCCTTGCTTTCAGAGAGTGAAAAGTTGAAAGAAAAGAATAAGATTTGAGTCGAAGTGATAGTCTAGCAAGCTATTGTTGTGTAAAGTTAGATTGAAGTTCCTGGAAATCTTATGGTTGTGAATTGTTACCATTCCTTTGTTGAGAGTAATCAGAAACTTGACAACATTATAACCGAAGAGTTGCAAGAATTGATGCGGTCGAAATTCCATATATTATGATGAGATAACGAACATAGTAAAATATCAATCATATACTTAGAAGAACTGAGAACATTTGGCAGTTAAAAAAAATGGGAAACTTTTTACGAAATACGATCGTTTGCAGGGTGAAATGGAGAAGGACAGGAGAGGTAAACCGATTATATAGGTCCAGGTTTTCTAATTCGTATCTTCTTAAATCTGCTGTGATTCTTTTTTTCTTTTTAGATAGATGGTATTGGTAAAAGTTGGATCTCGGTAATATTATATATATATATATATTGTAAGTGAACTGCGAGTGGTCGATTTGAAACGCTAATATGTTCAATAATCTCCGGGTTCTTTTTTGCAGTTTTTCTCTTCGCTTTTGTAGATTAATTTTATTGCGTGGGATTCGTTCCGTCTGTCCCCATTTCATGATCCTTACTTAATGCTGTATATCTGCAGGTAAGTTGGAAAGACTAAAAATGTTATCCACCGATATTGATGTATCGGTGTGGTATTTTATGTACATGTTTCATTAGTTTACTTATACTGTTTTTCTTGGTAATTTGTTCTTCACTTGAAGTATTACTAAAAAAAAAAAGTTTCGCACCATCGTTTTTTCCAACATGTGATTTGATTACACGTAGCGGAATGATTGGTAAAAGTGAAAATTTTAAATTGTGTTAACCATTACCTCATTTATATTGAATTTCTCATCACTTCAATTTAATCATGTATAATTTTCATAGGTAATTTTTAACCTGTTTGGTATTAGATGCTATCAGGAAAGATGTCGCTGTTACAAGTCAATGTTTAAACTGCACAATACAGTGAATAAAGCCGAATGTCTCGTTGATACGTAAGTTTGTGAAGTTTGGAATATAAGTATGGAAATTTAGTATAATTACATACATGAATTTATCATTGTGGTGAGCATATCGTACTTTTTGAAGGCTGGTTTTTATGACTTTTTTGATCAATTCATCAAGTAAGGAGAGATTAAAATTTGAGCAAACTGACAAATTTTGAATGTTTGTTTGTGCTTCAGACGTGGAAGTGGATTCAGTCTGAAAACAGCATCAATTATTGGTTTGATATTTGGGAGTTTTCATTTGTCGTTGATGCGCCCTTCAGACAAACACCAAAAGTAATCACTTCATTAATATGGTATTTAGTTAGTAGGTTTAGATGAAGGATTATCTGTTTAATTTTTTAGTTTTATTTCAAACATGAAGGTAACTTCAACTTAAAAAAACATTAAGTTGACTTCCCTTTTTAGCCCTAATATTATATGCAGTCAACGAAGCAAAACAGAGAGAACTCATCAACATTCCGAAACCGTAGGGAAATTTTCAGAAGTGCTGGAAGATCACAGGGGGAGTTATGTAGCACAAGTTTTGAAAACAAGTAATTTTTTTATGAACTTATTAAATATCTATTTGTACGATATATATTTTTTAGGAAACTGCTTTTCAGTAGCATTCACATAAATTAGCTTTCCAAGTCGAATTTTTTTATTGCGTATTGAGATCCACATGAAAAGATTTTCAGCTATGGAGCGATCACTGATATCACTGATGAAGAGTGCTACGGCAAAAGTAAGAGTTGCTTTGGGCAATAGAAGTCATGAATTATCATATGGAGCAGACCACGATGTAAGCTAAATTGTAAAACCAGTTCCATCGCTCTAAGATATCGTTTTTCATTAGAAGAAAAATATTATCAATTAAATATAGAGAAAAATATAAAGAATGTCATTTCTGTTAAAAAACGATATTACTGTAGGAAGATGTTGATAATCAAAGAAAGGAAAAAAGAAGTATTACCTTAGATGATCTAGTTAAAAATGCCGTTGCACGGAAGGAATTAAATAAGATCATCAAGGTGAGTCAGTTTTAAATTTTGTAAGTGTTGGTTCGGAAGTCTGTTATTAATACCATGCGAGATAAGGAAGCATTACCTCTGTACATGTATTTCGGCAAGAGAGATTAGCAAGGATAAAAACTATTTACAATTTAAACGCCATAACTTATAAGATAATGAAAGTATTGTATATACCAAAAACTGACTGGAAGTGTTTCTAGATTATGGTATGTGCGACCTGGCGTCTTATGTCATTTTTATCTGAGATCAGGAGTAAAAGATCGGAAATAGAAAGCTTGTAGCTTCTGTAAAAAACACTGATAAAAGTACGAGTATCAGTGGTGAATCCCTTCTCCCTCTTTTTCTCACTTTCTCTTGCCCTCTTAGTTGCTTTTAGTCCATTCATTTCTTAGAAGAATATTTGTTGAATCTTAATCTCAAGTTCTAGATCAAAGCACATTACAATTCTTATTAACGATTCATTTAGTTTTGATTTGATTTAAGCATGTATCACATCCAAGTTCGAAACGACAAAAGAATGGTGTAACTCACAGTCGCCTTGTATGGTTATTGTATTAAACTGGAAATAGTTTATATTTATAATTCTTTGGTTTTTTTTAGGTAGTCAGTATTGGACGTGAGGAAATGGAACTTCAAAATCATCCATTGCTTACTATTGCTGAATCGACGGCACATTATTTGATGAGACAGATGGATTACGTTGAAGCTTAGATTCTTTTAATGCTAAGCGAACTAAATTTTTTTTATGAATGCAAAGGGATTGTTGGTCCCAGATTGTTGTATGTTCATTGTGTCGTAGGTTTTTAGATTGTATTGTTTCGTATTTCCTTCATTCATTTACTAAATAATGAATGCATTTTCATTAATTTGTAAAGCAGTACAACTGTTTGCTGAATATCCAAAAAAGAAGCATTTTGCAGTTTTTTCTATAAATCGTTATAAACGTCTAATAGCACTTTTTTGTGCTAAGTTATTAGATTGTTCATTTTCTCTATTATCGTGAACTTTGTTTCTTGAAAATGAGAAGCAGGGAATGGAGTTCATACATTCTTGTTTATAAATGCGAAGATTTCATCAAGAGTAGGTACATTATGAATAATGATAATATGGTGATAATGTGTTGTCAGAAGAATTGTCTGATTTGATAGTAATGGTTCAGCTGTTGAAGCATTATCTCTTAAACTTAATTATTTTGTTGGGAACTTCTTTCTTTGTGTTTGATGTGTTCCTGATGATATTTCTCATTCAGTCCATGCAGAGAAAGATAATTTTTATAATGCATTTTTTATCCAAAACTGATAATGAAATATGTAATAGAGTATAATAATTTGTGTAGCAATGCCATTACCGTCACAGTCTGATAGCGATACTGAACCATAGCTTCATACTCAGTTTCGATGATCCTGTAACTGTGCTTATAACTGTTCACACTGATGGTATAATTTTTGAGTTTTCAACTTAGTGGTTATGTTCAGAGACTGAAAGCAACATAAGTTAAAGAAATACATGTTGGATAGAGCGCGGGAAACGATGTTAGTTAAAACTGAAAGCTTTTCAGGAGATTTCCAACAAATTTCAAATTTCTTGATACAGTCATAAAGTGCTGTCTCATTCGATGTATTTTTGCACATACTCTTAAATGGATTACGAAGTGTCGAAGTCAGTGAAACGTATTCCATTGTCTTCCTATCGAGTACTAAATAAGCGGCTGAGTTTAAATTTCGATGGGCTCGTGAATTACATCGGTTTTATGGTCGCACTTTTATGTGGTTTCATTTTTGGAAAGTAAGTTTTCGTTTCTCATTCATCACATTTGTTGAATTTTATATTAGTAATGGAAAGATTAGCTATTTCAGATATATGCAGGAATTAC
Source organism: Cruorifilaria tuberocauda (assembly GCA_013365365.1). Classification (NCBI taxonomy): domain Eukaryota; kingdom Metazoa; phylum Nematoda; class Chromadorea; order Rhabditida; family Onchocercidae; genus Cruorifilaria; species Cruorifilaria tuberocauda. Next base: position 23,239 of record JABVXU010000546.1, read on the forward strand.
ATGAAACGAAACTTTGGTTTTCACATATCGAGCAAGTTGAACAAGAGATATCATTAAGGACTGAAGCTGGTCTTTATTATTCTTATTACAAATTTGCCGTTCATCCACAGATGTCATTTGATAACACAATTTATGCGCTGATGCATGATAACAGGTGAGCGTAGTATTTCTTTAGTTGTCTCCCAGATCTTGGATAGATAATTGTTTACTTCATTTCAGCACTGAATTTCCTCGTCAAATTAACGTATTCGAGCGTTTTAACATTTACCAAGAGTTGGTACTCGCTGTTTTATACAAATTCTTTGCATCGTTCCGATTACTTCGCGACTACTATTTACCTAAACCAATCCTATTCTATGTCTATTCATGCTTTGTCTTTGCTGGATTCGGCATTACAACGCTGTTTCTTCTTGCTTGGGCTCTAACCGGAAGGCATGTCATTTTCTCTCATTTGCATCTTTTTTCTTTTTTTGTCTACGGATAAAATTTCGAGAATATCTAGCCAGTTCAAATGAAATGTTTTTAGCTGGCTGTATGGATTACTTGTTTTCACATGGATGCTCACAAACATCGATGACAGTACTCGTGTTTTCTTTACTGTTAATTTGCGGGAAAATTTTGCACTGCCATTTTTCTGGTTGCAAAACGCGTGCGTTGTTGTCGTGTTGCGATTCTCTAATGTTGCTTGCAAAAAATATTACTTCATCTTTTTCTTCTCCACCTTCATGTTTGCTTTATTTTGGCAGTTTAATCAGGTACTTCTTTGGATTTCGTATATCTCCTTCGCTTTCTTTTTTTGTAGTTCAACAATCTTAATCAGCGTGCAGTGCACGTCGCAAATGCAAGATAAGTGAGAAATGAAGAGAATTGTAGTATTTTCGATATTTTGTCACATGGTGAGACCGATTCTTATCGCACGAAAAATTTTAATAATCGGTATCGAAATAGAAAAAGTAGTTTTAAGGCCACTGTACGGTAAAGATGATACAATAATGGAAATTCCGAAGAGGTGATATCTTTTTAGGATCAATAATATCGTAACAGTTGCAGTTCATCTTGGTGCTGCAGTCGATATCTCTTGTTGGAATGAGTTTGATTATACCTCATCTATCATCTACCATTGCTTCATTTCTCGTGCTGCAGTCACAGGCATTTTTCTTGGTAGTATTAGCGCAGTTTGGCCAGCCAATGAATATTGCTTCTATTTGCACGGCCTTTAATTTAAGCTCCATTGTGATCCTTCGTTTGACAGCCAAAACCGAAAGGTTTGTTGCATCTTACTTAGTAGATATAACTTTTATTGATGATGAAAGCGGTCAATTATGTTAGCATATTTATTTTCAGCACTTTTGCACTATCTCCTTTGTATTTCTGTTAATTATTTGTTTCATTTACATTTATGATAAAGTTACAGATACCGAATAAGTATAATATTGATAAAATCTATTTATATCATTGGATTAACGCTTTCGCTGAGCTGGTTCATTCGTTATCTTGTGGGTGCTGAAGCTGACACCCATGTATGGAATTTTGTAAAGGCTAAAATTGGTTTAATTTCCAGGTAGTTATATTATAGATTTACACTTGACAAGGATGATTAAAGAAAATGTAATTGTAATAAGCAGAAACTTGGTTTGGAAGAAATTGATAATGATAATAAAGGTAGTAATTAGCTAAGATTGGATAGTCGAGTAATTTCGCAATATTGTGCATGGATGCAAATATATATATATATATATTGACATACTAGTAAGTATGACAATATTGTATAAGTTTTTCATAGACTTTTTTATTCAGAGGTTGCTAGCCTGTATTTTACCGAAGTTGTGATAATTTTACATTTTTTTTCATTTAGCGTTGCTCACTTTGCAAAACTAGTTTATTTAGATCCTCAGTACCCTTCGAAAGTGCATTGTATTTGTGTCACGGAGCTTTCGCTTATCTCGATAGTGACTTCTTTCGGCGAACATCGCTGAATGGTTGCTTCCCACTGTTCATAGCAGCAATACTCATTGTTATCCTGATAACGATACATTCAGTTGTGTTGCAATGCTGTGATCGAGTATCTGGTACTGTTATTATTGGTTTAAATAGGAGAATGCTTTAGCTTCGTCTGGTTTGTATACATTCTTGCAGTGCCTGCATTTATCGATCATTTTGGGACAGAAACAATTTTTGTTGTCATTCAATCAATATTATGTGGAATAGTTGCTATTTTTACTCTCCGAATGAAATATCTTTGGTTTCCACAAATTGCCCTTGTTGCCTGCACATTACCTGTAATGTAAGTAAGGCTACATTCTACTTCATTATATGACAGCGTTCCACCATATATATTAAGGCACATGCGCAAAAGCAATCAGTGCTTTACTGAATAGTTGTACATCTGTTAGATGCATAGTGAATTGCAACTGTTTGAGGAAATGTCAGAAGTTCGAAAAAAAATAGCAAATGCTAGGAAAAAGTAATACATAAATGCAGATAGTTGAGTAATTGTTATGTTGAGAACAGCAATTTAGGATGTGATCTGCGCTACTTCAGGATTTCGAAAAGCTCAGGCCGGTTTGTTGTTCAAGTAGTAGTAATAGCTGCAATCACAACTCTATTATACAATCATTATGGTATTTATAAGGAACAGATGGCGAATGAGCAAGTATAGTTCATGAGTTTCATATGATCTTTGTTTCCGAATGATTTTCATTCAGAATTGTACTGTATGCTCAACGATCAAAAAATTGGTGCTATTTAGGAATTTTATGATCCGGATACTGTCGCGTTAATGGAATGGATCAAAAGCTCAACGAAACCTTTGACGTCATGGGCAGGAAGTATGCAGTTGATGGCTGGAGTAAAAGCTTGCACAGGAAGATATTTGGCTAATCATCCACACTTTGAAGATAAGTGGTTGCGTGATCGGACCTTACAGCTTTACCAGGTTTAATACCATATAAATCTGATGTTAAGTTCGGAATTCGTCATTTAAAAATATTTTAAATATGTTTTGGAAAAGTTTATCATGCGTCCTTATAATAAATTTTTCTCAGATGTATGGTCGAAAAACTTTATTCGAAATGCATGAAATTTTGACAGTTCATAAGGTAGATTACATTATTTTGGAAGACACTATATGTCTGGCTGCTTCAACGGGATGTTCGACGAAAGACTTGGTGGATGCTGCTAATGGTGATACGCCGGAGTATGCTATGTCAAAAGATGGTAAGATTTGATTGCACTCTGGTGTAGTTACTATGCATATGACTTATAAAGAAAATTGATACACCATTTTGAAAACTTAATGCATTTTTTCAGTAATCTACGGATACTTGCATGATAAAGGAAAGGCTGAAAGCTATTCAATCCTTTAATTCTATCATAGAAATGAAGAAGTTGATATATTTTGTTAGGTTTCTCCTACAAAAAGGTGGAACTTATAAGAAAATTGAATGATTCACAAATATAATCTTCTGTATTATTGAATATTATATTGCAGAAATAGATTTGGAGAAGCGATTCTGTGATCGAATACGCTATGTTGATGATGAAACAAACCTTTACTTCAAGCTAGTATTTGAAAATCACACTTTTCGCGTATATCAAGTACTCAACAATGTTAATTTTTAGTTTTATGATAAGTTTGAAGGTGGAACACATCGGGAAATCCAAAAATTCTTAATACAAAAATGCTATAATTATGATAATTATGAAAGTATTCTATAGGATTTTATATTATGAAAAATTCTTCTTTAAAATAATGCTAATTAAGTTATTTATAGTTACATTTATGAGGAAATTTTGTTAATCAAGTAAAATTGTAACAAAGGTTGTCATGAGAAACGCCTCATGTTGTTTAATTCTGAAATAGCAATGAAATTGGAATAATAACAGGTTTTCCTTCACAACAGTTAATATACAGAAGCAATGTTCGAACAGTCGTTTCAAAGATTTAATGCTTTTATTTACTTGAGAATGGTAGAGCCAAGCCAAGTTCTAATTAATGAAAGCATATTATATATATACATATATAAGAAATAAAATTGATTTAAAATGTGTTGGTGGTTCAGGAGGAGGATGAAATATGAATTGTGGAGAATCTTTCATGCGACAAAAATTGTTAAAAATTGCTGTTCTCACCCATTATTTCTCAAAAAGGCTACAGTTCCATATAAATTATTTTCTTAACATCTTTCGGTTCGGCAATTTTTTGGATGTTGCAAATTATGACTCTCAGTGATTTTCTTCAATTCAATTAATGGAACATTCTTCGAAATTTCATAACAATATTTTCGTAATGAAAAAGAAAAATAAGGAAAGTTCCATGTGAAAGTCAAGAATGAATTGCGATGATCACAAAGGTAGAAGTATTCCATTAATGTTGGAAGACTTGCTAAATAAATAAACATTTAGATGGATAAGGTACGGCGATACACTGGTTTAAATCTATAAATAGAAACCTAGTATCTGAGGAGTAATCGATAGAAGTAGTCGATGAATCAGTTTAACTCACTCTCGTATTTTATCACCTCGTGACATGGTGTAATTGTAAGCTCCTTTCTGTTAATTCCTGGAGCATGATAAGACGTGTTTTTAGTATTCCACTGAAGTACTATAAAGGAAGGAGTGATAGCACCTACCATTCATTCATTCACCGTTCCAATAGTGATTTGCTCCTGTTATCATTATCGTTCAGTGAAGAAGGGGAACAAAATGAGGATAGAAATGAAATAGGCAAATAAAGACCCGTAAACTCACTTTAATTTTCTTACATTCAACATCGTTAAATTTAGGTGACCACCCACATTACTCAATTTCAATGTCTCCTTTCTTCCGCCCTACCTTTTGGGGATAGGATGTGCTTTTATCGAAAGGCCTGCTGTAACATTGTTCATCGGATTGCTCTTACTGAATAGAGATCAGCAAGGATTCAAATACTAACGATAATCATAATCATACTTATGGCTATTTACTTCAGCGTAATTGAAGTTTATAAACTGATGTAAACGAACTGTTTCATTTTAGTTTCATCTCTACAGAAAGGGTAAAAAGTGATGACGAATTCCTAACATTGAAGAAAATGAATAAACAGATTGCATCCCTTGACTTTATATTTTATTCTCCGACAAATTGAGAAATCATGCATGTATGATACAAGAGGAACGAATTCTTTCCCATCCAACCGAGTTTGCAATTTTATCTTAAAGGTTCGGCGTGATTTACTTATAACACAGTATGCCTGTGAGTTTTAGATCCAAAGTATATTTGATACTGCTGAAGTTCCTCATACTGGATGAATACGAATTGCGTGGACTAAAAATATTTAAGAAGTTTATGAAATGTAGAATACGAAATCGACATTTAAAGTTATATACCACAAACAACAAGAATTTTAAGAACAGTATATAATAGTAATAGTCTGCACATATGAAAAATATACTACAAATCCAGCTGTCATCGTTCATTATTGCTGCTTAAAGAAATTGCCGTTATTATAATTATCGACTTAGAATAAATTCTCAAGAATTTTGAACTGTTTAAATTGCAAGTTGAATTCGAATATTTCCGAAAAACGTTATGAAACTTTCCTCTGAAACTTAACAACAGCAAAAGAAACAGAAACAGTATCGCATAATCACAGGGGCTGCACATCGAGGTAAGGATACATAGAAATGCGGGGATAACACAATGGCAATGCTGGAAGGAGTCCATTGAGATAAGGATCGAATGGGGGATACGGCTGAACAGGAGAGCTAACTAAAGAGGAGTTGCTTGATGAAACCGATAATTTCGAACCAAAATCTAAGCATGATGTGTTATCGGAAAACGTCAGTGAAGAAGAGGAAGAGGCAGACGATGACAAAGTACCATAATCGTTGTCGTCAACTGCTGAGATGGTACTTGCACTTTCAGAACGGGACTCCTGTGCTAGTGTCTTTTCTGGGTGCAATCCTTCCAGTACCAGTTGTAAAGCGGAATGCTGTTTTTCTAATTGCCGCTTTCGCTCTTCCGCACTTTTTACAAGCTTATCTAATTCCTGAAAATAATAATTACTATTGATATAACTACAGTAATAACAAAAGAGTAAATAAATAATAATAATAAAACATTTTGAAAATGTTGTCTTGGGCAGAATTCGTTCGGAGTGTAATATGGAAGACAAGAAGAAACTAATAAAAGCAGCTAAAAGGGGCAGAGGACAGGCAACGATCTGCAGCAACAGATCAAAATTGCCTAATTCATATTCATATTCATAGAAAGAATTAATCACAATTATCACTTAATCATCGCACAACAGTGAGAAGGGAATAAAGAAGAACTGACCAAAATATAATCTCTAGCACGAGTTAATAAAGAGAGAGTTGTATTGCGGGCATTGTCGGAGCTAGAAGGAACGATATCCTTCAAGTTATCCAAATATCCACGAAGATTAGCACGACGTGTCTTCTCTAGTTCATTGTGGGCGGCTCTGTAATGCAAAATGCAATCAACTGTGCTGAGCATACTGTCCTCAACTGTTTCATTTGAAACCGAGATACCCTTCGAAAGTAATATAAAGTATTTCTTTCAAAATACTAATTCTGGATAAATGCACAAACATGACTTTATAACTGGAATTTCCATCCACCAATCAATTCCCGTGCATAGTTGCTCCATCGAGAAAATACTAAGAAGCGGAAATGAGAGCAGTTCTCGAAAGCAATTATCTTTCATCGCATCTCACATATATTTTCAAATTGATTATGCAGTGCACCAACTTATATTGTTTTTATGCATAGATTTGTTTAATCAGAAGATTTGTTTAATTTTTTTCAGCAAATCCTTGGTTTGACTATCAAGTCCTATCCGTTTAAACCGGCTGGTGAGCCATGAGCAATACTTCTACGTGCTCAGCACTATCGATATCCAACACATCACAACGTAAAATCACTATCTGCTCGCTTCTATTTTCATATTTGATCATTTTATCACCATCATCTCCAAGCATCGTGATACTAGTCACAAACTTATTTAAGTTTAGAAGGTTGTAAAAAACAGCAATAGTATGATAGGTATTTTCAGCTTCTTCATCTTAGAAAACCCTGAGCAAACCGATGAGAAAATTTACGACTACCACATCCGAATATCTATTTGAATAACTTGTGAGTGTGAGACTATTTTTGGAAATGCCTAGCAACACAGTTACCTATTTATTTAACTAAGCATATCTAATCCGCGACACTTAACTTTGATTGAGGAAGGGATTAATGCTTCTTTAAGAGTGATTAATCGCATTTTTAATCTCTTTTGAAGAAGCAGATAAAGTAGAAAACAGGAAAACCTATTTTTCCTTCAGCAAATCCTTGGTCTGAGCATAAAATATCTCTTCATACCATGACCCCTATCAATCTAAATAAGAATTTTGTTGAACAAACAAGCATTAACTGCAAAAAAACCTAAAAGTATTAGATAAATAGAAAGATGTTCACTTATTCCCAAAAACTAGAGTCGATCGTTTATCAGTAGGTGAATAAATTAATCACACAATCAATTTAATCAGTGCCTTATATGTATTTATGCTCAGACAGATGTATGCATGCATATATATATGTGCATGTTTGCTCGTGCTTGCATGCATATGTATATGCATATGTGTATGCATGTGATTATGTATGTGTGTAACATGTAATGTTTTGGAGGAAAGGAAGGAAGGATCGGTTCGCACATGTGCTATCAGTAGCAATATGCGTGCAGTGAAGCACGTGCAATGCAGCTGAAAGAACTGGATGAGAAGGCAGACGAAAAACATTTGCGAGTTAGTGTGCAGTTGACTGCATGTTTGCTTTGTTTTGCAGATTTAGTATTTTTGCAATTGGTAGAAGTAAAGGAAAGGACACTTTGCCCCGTTCATCATGATGTCGTGATGGTGTCGCCCCTTCGGGAAATGAAGGAGGAGTGAAACGTTGAATGAGCGCTGAGCTGACCGTTTCAACTTATCCATCAAGTTACACACTCTCGCTGAAGCTGCATTCCTTCTAGCGAGGAATATTTCATAAGATTCAAACAAATATGAAATAGATGCAGCGTCATACAGTAGTTTCCCAATATGATGATATCTGCACGTGAATGCAGCAGCTTATGATGCACAACAAGTGTCCATGCTTCCTTTTAAACACGTTAAAACTAACCTGCTATGACGTGCACTGCTTACAGAAGGATATGGCCGATGTCTCCTGCTGCTATGTTCTGGTGGAGGTGTCTGAAAATGTCGTGGTGATGGGATTGATGAGCTTCGATCCGAGAGACATCCCAACGACGACGTGGAAGCAATGGAGCATGTCGTACTTTGTCCTAATACCCCTTTAGTCACGAATGAATCGTCACTGCTTTCATCGCTAACTGGAAAAGAAAATCCGAATTTCAAACTGTTTCCACACAGTTTTCGCGCTCAACGCAATTACCCATCCCATCCCGGGAACACGGTCCAGATGCATCACGCAGTTGGAAGTACTCATTGCTAGCTAGTCAAGGCACTGCACTATCTCCGACTCACTGTTTCCTGCCTTGGCATCACTTCATCTACGTCACCTCATCGCCCTATTTCAGAAAATAATGAAGAAAATGGTAATACATACTGAGGCAAGTATCCGGAATATTCCGTGCTTTCTCGATGTATTGCGCGGCAGATATAAGTTGTGAGAAGCAGAAAGGCGAGTGTCTTCGGTCCATAAAAAGAAATCACCGGTGCAGTAGGCTATAACAAACAACGATCCATTAGTGAGATGATTGATGTGCACCACGGGTGATGATGTATGAATCATAACCTATCATAATATCATTCACAATCAACAACGGGAGAGAGATCGGATGATTCGGAGAACCGATGGACTGACACACTCACGCCTTCTGTAATTCCTGGGAAAGAGCACTGTTTACAGGCTGTCAGTTAGCTCGGTTTCGTGCGGTCCTGAGAGCCCAGCAAGACTGGTGGTCGGGAGTCACACACACAGATGAGGATGTGGTGGGATAGTGAGGGCTTCTGCCCCTTCTAGCTGCACCTGCACCTGCACCTACACCTGCACTGGACCTGCAACCGCAACCGCAAGTGTGACGGGATCGAGAGACTGCCCGCAGTCCTGCACACTTGTATGAAGAAGATGTGCAAATAACTTCTTATATATAGGCATGGGAGAGGACGTTGCTTCGAGTTGTGACGACGACGGCGACGACTGCCTCACTCACTCAACCACTGACTGCTCGCACAGCGTTGCAAGTGCTCTTCAGGTTTACACGCCTTTTCACATTTCAGCGGATCCGGACGATGACCCTATACATCTCTCTCTCCCTCTCTGTCTCTGTACGTGTATGTGTGCGCGACCGTCTGTCTATGTTTGCATGTATGTGCAGGTGTGGTGTGGTGTGGTGTGGTGTGGTGTGGTGTGGTGTGCACGTACGATGTTAAGGGAGAAGTTGGGCAACCGCTGCTGGTTTGCTGGTTCCTTCACTAATCACCTCAATATAATCGCTAATTGCAGGGAATGAGTGGAGCTCTTCTGCTTCCAAATGGATGAGAAGGTGGTGAATTGTTCTGATGATAACAGTCTTGGCAATTATAGTGATAAGAGAGGGAGAATGGAATGATAAGGATAGTGATGGATCTGCTGGAAAGAAGTGTAAAAGCCTCTCGTACTACAGATATCTTTTATTAGCTAATGGAAGAGAGGACAGGATGGGTTAGAAGTCAATGGTGATTGCTTCAGAAAAGGTCATTAAATGAGCGTGAAGTTGAGGAAAGGATGTCTGCAGGTAAGTAAGACTAAGGCTATCCCGATGCTATTCGGTTAGAAGGTTGTGAGTTTGAATTTCTTTAATAGAATTAATTGAAAATGTTGAGAAGAGAGGAGGAGAAAGAGGATATAGAAGGAAAAAGACAGATTGCAAACAGTTCGCTTCCGCAACGACAGATAAGAGGAGTAGGTAGGTAGGTGGTAGGTGAGGTAGGAAGATTGAGATGAAGTGAAGTGTGATGGGATAGTTGTAGTTGCCACTCTTCCAGGAGCATCCCATTCATTTCATTTCTCGAGCCTTCTCCTACTTCCACAACAAATACATGGTTTCGAAGGGTGGAAATATGTACGTACCGCAGTGACGTTAAGGTGGTGAGGGAATGAATGAATGAATGGTTCGAATTGATTCAAGCTAATGAAGGGAGTGAATACGAATGACGTGTGCAGTTGGAACGTTCCATTCCTCCTCCCTCTCTCTCTCTTTCAGCAGTGTACTCGTGTCACCTTTCCTCTTTATGAAAGCCACATGGATTGGTATTTGATGCTTCTAAGCTTCACTTCATCACAGAAAACAGTCACATTAGGCAGTTAAACTTTGATACGAAAGAGAGAAGTTCTAACGATCAACTCAAGCTTCCACTGGCCACTTCAAATCGTTGTCATTTGTTGCTTACACCTTAGTAAATAAGGTAGAAGGAGGGTTATTGATAGGAAGAACATTGCAGAACACGCACATTTCTCGTGAATGCAGAAACCGCCTAACCAATTGACAGTTTGCAAAGAAACTTGACAGAGAAAGAGAGGGAGGGAGAAAGTTCAGAGTTAAAAGGATGGAAGTCGACAGTAGGCTGAAGTTTTGAAGCGCAACGTGGGCTCAAACTTGCTATTTCCAGCAATAGCAATTAGCAGCAAAAACGTTGCTTCCTTCATTCTTTCTAATCGTAATGCTAACCTGACAGGTGTTTTACACCCTGAGGGAATGAAACTCGATGAAATGACGATGGCGACTTGCAAAAATGGAATACTGGGGCGGATCGTTTCTCAGTTATCTCTACCGGACACAAGTATAAATAAATAAATATATATATATGTGTGTGAAATACCCGATCCAAATTTTTATCACTTTATCTGGAAGAGATAGAGATTTAATATTTTGCGCGTTTCGGAAGCATTAGCACCGACTTCAGGAATAATGAGCAAGTTTTCCATTATTCTCTTGGCTGTTTTTTTCGTCATGGAAGCTAGGAACTTTGGCTTTAAGTTTGTTTACTTTAAGAAAGATGAATTGGCGACTATCGAACTTAGGAAAGATTATATGGACGCCTTTTGTATGTTAAACTTCAGGTTGCAAGTTTTTCTGATCATTAAATATATTTTATATGTAATAGTTGTCCATTCCGATTCTCCAACATCATAACAAGTTAATCAGGCAGTTGGCATTTGGAGATCGACCAACTCATTATAAAAGCAGCCAAATTGGAAAACGCAAGGACGTCTCAAATTATCATTCAAAAAAGGATGCTTACATCAGAGAATTTTCGAATGAACACTGCAAAAAAAGAGGAAAAGAGGAGGAATGTGAGTGCTGCGATTCTCGTTCTCGAGTAAAGCATTGAAGATTGCACTTCCCCACTCACAAAAACTGCAAGCGACTATCGATGACTTTGGAAGTGGCATTCTCGATGGATTTCTCCTCTCATTACTCACAATGTTTAGAAATGTTATACAAACACACTCTGTGTCCATATCCACACACACATCTGTAACACAAATTCGATGAGTTAATCTGGCATCAGAACAACAAGTAACTTAGTAACCACTTTCCGGTGAACGATTCTCTCTTACATGACCCGAAGATTAGACATGAATTTTCATCCGAAGTTATCTATCTTCTCCTACATTACTTCCATTTCCCATCCTTTTAACTTCTTTTCTATCATTGAGAAATTCTCCGCTTCTCTGATTCATCTATCAACTTCCATCATTATCATCATGAAAGAAGCTGAGAAGTTGGAGGGACTGTCTAACTTTTCCAATTCCAGATACACGTTTTTGGGATATTCCACTGATAAGCATTCCCATTCCCAATATCCATGCCATTACACTTCAGGAGAAGCATTGGCTTCGAAAGACATTAATATAAACTGCAATTCCACCAAAATTCTCTAGGAAGTTGCGAAACAGAGTGACTACTGTTTCGTGAGATGTAATAACGATAGTATTCCGCAAGACGAATGAAAAACTGAGAAGCGTGAATCAGAAAACGGAGAGTTCCGGAAAAGTGCTGCGACAGTTTTAGGATGCATAACGCAATCATAGAAATCCGCTGCTGTAGAGCAGTGATAAGTGGTAAACAGTGGAATACTCTGCCACACTCCAAAACACTAACGATCCAAAATTGTGGTAATATAATGATAAGAGTAATAGAACGGATGAGTAAGAAAGTGTAAAAAAGGTTAGTATCAGTTAGAACGTGTAACTCAGTCGTTATAGTTGTTGCAATGCATACGTTGATGTGTACACGATGTTATCATTGGAAGAGACGGCAAAGAGAAGGAGCGGTTGCAGTGAAACAAGTTTCCCAGACGCACGTGAAATGCACATTATCCAATATTACTGATTCACTACCTGTTGGATATTAGTTATTTCCTCAGCAAGTCAAATTCATCCCTTTTTCCCTTCTGTTGTTTTTTCTCTGCTGACTGATTTCTCGCGACTGATTCACTAACCTGTTGAATG
>JABVXU010000547.1:0-35711 GCA_013365365.1 Cruorifilaria tuberocauda
AAAATTCCATTCCCATCTTTTTTAATTTTATATCGTCAATAATTTCCAGTATTAAGCTAATATAGTGATAATCGTGATTTTTTTTTTTCATTACTTCCGCATAGATTATGTAAAATTACAAAAGTTCCATAAAAATTGTGCATAATTTAAGAGTAACTGTATTATTTGTTTGCTAAATGAATAATTTTTCATTAAGTAAAATAAAAAAATTACAGAAGCTTTTCATTTTCTTATTATCTTTTCCATTAGCAGTATTGATATTTCTGTTTTTTTTTTCCGGAATGATGATGAAAAGACTTTTCCGGAAATCAATTAAACAAACACCGAACTCTTTCATCTCTTTGTGTGTTATTTTTATAAAAAATTTATATTGAACTTTATATCGAATTTATATTGAAAATTTATATCAAATTTTGAAAGGATTAGATTTTAAAATATTTTCCATATCATAATTAATGTAATTGGTGTAATTGAACCATATTTCCGGTTCGTAATTTAAAAAAAAAAAAAAGGAAATGAGATTTTGCACTTTTTATCAATTTTGTTCATGAATAAATTCAGGCCGCTATATTATGTCATTTCTCTCTCTAAAGCAGTATTTTAGTTACTAGCTGAAATGAAAAACTGATTGATTCTTAGAAGTGATTGATTGATTCTCTTGGCCACTTACAACTGATTAATTCTCATGGCTACTTATAGCTTATTGATTCTCTTGGCTATTTGTATTTGATTGATTTCCCTAGCTATAACTGATTGATTCTTTTGGCTTATTTTTCATTCTTTAATTCTGTCTTGTTAAATATAATGATAATTTTTGATAGTATTAATTGATAATGGAATAAAATACAAAATACGTTTCCTAGATACGATATTATCGAGACGATACTACAATATCAATCTTACTATGATTTCATCGAATTAATAATCTATTGAATGAATAAAATGAATAGAAATTCGAAAAAAAAAATTTGGATATTAAAAATTCAATGAAAGTATTATTCATTGGAAAAACAATTTTAGCATCTTTTTTAATAAATAAGAAATTGCTATGTAAAGTTTTTTTTTTTTTTTAAAAAAGAAAAAGAACTATTTAAAATGCAAAAAAGAAAAGTGAAAGATTTGTATGAAAGATATTTCGTCAGATCGATTATAAAAACCTTCGTAAAATAATTTTTTCTTCAGTCATCATATATTCTTTTCTCAGTCTTTTACACTGTACTTCCTTTAATTCTGTATAATGCTCTTAGTTTTGTAATTTTCCTATTCTCTTTTAATTAATTACTTGTTATTTCTTAATTGAACTTGAAATTTATTACTGATTTTCAAACCTTTTACAGTGTACTTTTCCCAATCTTATATATATTTTTAGTGTTTAGCAATTTTCTTATTTTCTCCTTAATTTTAATTAATTGATTAATATTTATTAATTAAATTTCATTGTATATGTTTTTAGTTATTAACAATTTTCCAACTTTCGTTTCTCAGTTCTAATTAATTACGTAATATTTCTTAACTGAATCCAAAATTTATTACTGATTCATTTGATAAAAGTGGATAGATCGGTTAATTTTTTTCTCAAACTTTTAAAAATTTCCATTTACATAGAATTATTTTATTGTTTTACATTATATTGTCTTTTTATTGATCATATAAAATGAAAAATAATTTCACAACTGTTACCTAATGCTTTTCATGCTTCTCATCTTGCTACCAATGAATTTTATCAATATTTATCAACAAAACTTATCTTCTAATTGATGAATTAAATCGCTATTTGATCAATGATCAGTGATAGAAATTGTTTTTGCTCCGATAGAGAAAATAATTGTAAAAAGTAACAACGAGGGCACACTGTACTAAACAATGTATTATTGATTTGTTTATTTTTAACTCTGAGAAAATATACCTAAATTTGAATATCATTCTTCGCTCCAGATTTGTTATCACAGATATTCGAGTAATTTCGTATCATACAATACTTATCATAGATACTCGAGTAATTTCTTATCATACAATACTTATCACAGATATTCGAGTAATTTCTTATCATACAATACTTATCACAGATATTCGAGTAATTTCTTATCATACAATACTTATCACAGATATCGAGTAATTTCTTATCATACAACTCCAGCTTACAAGATTGTTAGATTTTTGATAAAATGTCAATACTTTTATTATTATTGTTCAAATTTCAAATGTAATTTAAACTTAAACTTTATTAGTTTGTTCAAATTCAAAAAAAAAAGTTATAATTTTTATTTATAATTTCAATATTACTTAAACATTGTTTAACTCTTTTTATATCCTAATAATGAAAAAAAATTGAATTAGTGATTTCTTCGTTCAAGTGGAAATATCTAAAAGCATAAGTGATTTGTTTGTAGATGTAAACGTCGTTGTTGTTAAGATAAGGATCAGAAGGTGTAGAGTGGCCATGTGAATTTGAAGTTATTTCCAAGGACCTTATCGCTCGATAGTTGTCGCCAGAAGGAGCAGTTACAGTGATAATTACAGTTTTTACAGTGACAACAAAAAGGAAAGGTCATCATTCCAACAGTGCAGAATTGTTGTATTATTATTGATAATTGCTAGCATAATTCTATCATCAATACTCTATTTTTACCCAAAATTATTCTATTGTTATTCAAAAATATTCTCATTTTTCCCCTCTCCCTCTCTCTCTCTCTCTCTCTCCTCCTCTTTCTTTTTTTAGCATTTTAACCTTTAATTATTCTTTAATTAATTAAATTTTATATGTTTTTTTGATTCTCTTTTTTCCCTCTCTCTCTTCTCCCTTTTTTACTATTTTAATTTTTCATCATTCGTTAATTAATTAAATTTTGTATGTTTTTTTTTTCGTTCTCTTTTCTCTTTCTCTCCCTCTCTTCCTTTTTTTAGTATTTTAACTTTTGATTATTCTTTGATTAAATTTTGTATGTTTTTTTTTCTTTTTCTCTTTTCTCTCTCTCTCTTTCTTCTTTCTCCTTTTACTCCCCTATTTTAACGTTTATTATTCATTAATCAATTAAATTTTGCATGTTTTTTTGGTTTTTTTTATAAATATTAAATTTTTTGAAATGACATTCATTTTGCTTCTTTGTCACATGAAAAAGCATCAAATCATTTTGTGCTTAAAGTTAAAATTAAACTTTTCATTTCCTATTTCTTGACTTTGATCCGTGAAATTCACTTTTTATTAAAAAAATAAATATTAAATATTTTTTTGCTTTTGCTACTCAACTTTTATCATCCTGTTATCAGCACTCATATCAATTCAACCGTAGAGCTTATTATTCAAAGTCTGTTTAAATTTTTGTGAGCTGAAATTATTAATGATTAAAATTTGAATATGAAGTAATAAATAATTGTAATTTTCGTTGATATTTATATAAATTCCACTCAAATCTGATTCTGCTTTCCTAATTTTTTTCTCTTTGTTTATTTTGAATTTGAAATTAGTCATTTGCACTTTGTTAAGCTATATTTCACAATTTATCCAAACATTCTTATTCATTCTTAGCTTTTCCTTCATCTCTCTTTTTCTCTTTTATCACATTATTAAACCGTTCAATCACTCTTTTTAATTTCAATTAAAATGTAGAAACTCATGAAATGAATTTGAAAGTTACAAAAAAAATGAAAGGAATTTTTTGCACTTTTTTTAAACTTCAAATGAATTTTCATTTTTGATAAAAGTACAAAATGTCCTCTCCTAAGGTTTATTTTTTGTCTCAAACATATATGTATGTTGTAAATACATAGCATCAAGAACTTATCAATCGTTAGCTAAATATCAGTTTCTAATTTTCATTTAAATTTACATTTTTATTAAAAATTTTATTAGAAAGTTCTATTAACTGATTTGCTTAATTAGATGGAGCAATAAGAAAGACTAAATTAAATATGATTTAAGCTGAGGTTGAAGCTAGAAATTACGAATATCTTCAAAGTTCAAAATTTTTTTTCTCCTGATAGTTAAGTTTCATTCGGCAAAATAGTTTCTCTTTCACCGAATGAGCTAGGAGGTGAATTTATAATTTTAGTTTATCATTCTTCTTACTTGGTTTATTTATTACCAGGTATGATCACTATTAAGTAAACAAAAGAAAGAAATGGTATGCTGGAAGTTATAAGTAACACTGATACTGAGAATTATAAATAATATTCATTTATTCGAAATTAATTGATTAATACTTGATCACTTTGATCATGAATAATATTTAATTCGATCTGAATAAATTTATTTTTACATTTCGATCAATTATAACTGATATTATTCATTGAATTAGATGAATGACATGAAAAAAAAAGCAATATGTTGAGGAAATATGTTGAAACGAATTATTATGTCTCTCATAAATCCATTCCCAATTGATCTTTCAATTAAAATTATCATTTAAAATTAATTACCGAATGAAATGATTTCTCATAAATTCATTCTCAACTTGATCTTTCAATTAAACTTAATAATAAAATGATTCCTTTCATTCATATCAAAATATTCAATAAATTTGAATTATTAAAGAAAAATAAAGAATGCGCGCAAATTTTACGCTCAAAATTTGGAGCAAAATGTAAATGAAAATGTGATGAAATGAAATGTTTCATTTGTTAACTATCGAATAGAATGAAAAACAATTGAAAAAATCGAATTCGGATAGAAAAAAAGAATCGGAAAAAAGGAAATAGATGAATTCATGGACATTTGCATTTGTTTAGTTTGCTTTGAAGATTTTTATAAATAGTTTTTAGGCAGATTGTTGTTCGAAAGTGAGCAGTATGCAAATTTCGAATTAAATATTCGGAAGGAAGAAAGAGGGACGAGTGTACATCGTTATATTTGATTTAAAAAAGAACATTTGAAATGAAATTAATGCTAATATTAGCTTATTTCTACTACTATTATCAGTAGTACCAGTAGTACAGATGTACTTTTATGAGTTAAAAATTTTTAATAGTATTAAAAAAAAAACATTAATGCTTAAAATCATAAAGAATCAATAATTCTCTATTTTCTTAATCATAAAATATTATTTTAAAGTATTCTTTTAAGTTACTTATTTGAAGGTTTTCTTAAAGTGTAACGTAAGTAAACGTGTAAAATGTAAGTAACGCAAGTAAAAAGTAAACAAACATTTGTAATTTTTAGCAAATTTATTTCTCAAAACATTTTTTTTTTAATATTTAATTTCGTAAATTAGCTTAATTGCTTTTAATTAGTGTAATCAAATTTTATTGAATATTAAGCATAACATTTAAATGTTTTCATTTTGTTTATAGGTGCATTTAAAATACAATTAAATGCTTTGAGAGAATTCATTTGAAGCATTGAATTGAATGGATGGAAAATAAATATAAGCTATTTGTAAAGTTCATTTAGCATTTTAAATGGGTGATAGTAGCTAGAGATGACATTATTGAGTGCTTATCTGTTGGATGTTTAAGTATAATTAGCTAATCTTATATTTTAATGCTTGTTGTCACATTGATTTTAAATAAATCCTTATTTACTACTCTTTCATACTCACTGCTAACTTTACTGATACAAATAAGTTTCTACTATCTTCAAAATATGATTGATTGAAAATTTTACTTCTTCAATCTTTTCTCTTCCTGTTTAAATCACACATAAAGTAATGAAAGAATTATTCCTAAATTCATAAATTTCATTTTATTAATTTTCATAATTTATTTGAAGTAAGTTTTTGACTAAAGTAAGTTAAATTGAATAATTGAAATTTTTTAATTCACATATCCAATCTTTACTATTATCATTAACAATGATCCATTGATAATTTTAGTCTTGTACTTTGAGACATGTATGCTTTTAGAAGACCTGCAAATTGAATTAGTGAAATTTCATTTCCAATTATTCATTCGATTGAAAGAGTACATTCAAGTTATTCATTACTTATAAAAATTTTTGAAAATAGTAAATTTTTGCATCATTTATATTTCTATTTGTACTTTATAATTTACATATATTTTGACAAATTTCCGATAAGTAATTTCTGCATAACTTGTTATTTCCCGATCCCCGATCGCTTTACCTATTGTTATTTCCCGATCTCCAATCTCTTCCCATACTCCCGCGGTGAATTTCATCGTTGTTAAATCGTTGAAAATGACTTTGTACCCTAATATATATCCTATTTATCTAGTGAAGTGAAGAAAATTTTCCACATGATTATATAAAATTTCCTCATATTTATATTTATTTACATTATTATTTCATTCATTCATTCATTTCAAAATTTTGAAATGATTTTTGTTGAATTTATCATTTCGGTACTATCAATATCACTTATCATAATTATTATCAATTTTGTAACTTTCAATCAAAAGCAAAAAGATATATCATCTAAACAAAGAAAAAAAAAAGCAGAAAGAAGAAAAATTGAAAAGGTCAACAGTGATAAGTGATAGTTTGATTGATTTCATTCACATAAATATCATCTCATATCATTGAATTACTCAATCACTTCCATTTTTATCATAAAAACTGAAAAGTCATTTCAATTAAATTTCTTTCCTAATCGTTCCAATTTTTATCGTTCCTTTTTTAAACTTTTACATTTAGCATTTTTCTCTCAGTGAAAAATTTCCATTTATTTCTTTTTCTTCATTACAATATTTGATTTATTCTTATTGTTTCTCCCTCTCTCCCTCTCTCTCTCTCTCTCCCTCTCTTTGTATTACTGAATTTTAATTCCGTTTAAAAATTCATCCTTCACCTTGTTTTCTAAATATTTTTAGGATGGTAAAAATTTAATGCATATCTTTTGTATGAATGGAATTTGAAAATAGAAATTTAAATTGTTCGTAAAATTTAAAGAAGATATGCTGGATACCGAATTAAGAGGATATTTATCTTTGATTTGGTTTAATTTCAATGATAATTTCATTTATCGATTATTATTAAACTCATTTATTTAATTCATATCAACTGATAATAGCTTGAATTTAATCGATCGTTTAAATGACGAGACTTCATTTTACTTATCAATTATTCTTATCAATTTATTTCTTTATCAAAGTAATCAAAGTCTTTATCAAAGATATCAAAGTAGTTGATAATATTTAAAAAATAATTATTACTATTTCGCAATGATTCTATTAAATATAAATAATCAATTAAATTAACTATCATCGATTAAGCCTTAAATTAAATCAACAATAAAGAGTACTATTTATAGTTTTCAATTCAATTATTCATTTTAAAATATTTAGATGTATAATTAAAATTTATTTTTACTACTCAAATACAGTTCTGTCATTCATATTGATAATTACAGGTGTTTTCGTTATGGATGAATAAATAATTTTTATTTGAAATGATCGAAAATGATTATCAAAATGATTCAATTTCGTATTCAAAATGTTTCATGATATGTTTATGATTTAAAGTAAAGATTTTAATTGTAATTTGATTTCTTCCGTAATATATTTTTATGATTTTACTTTAATATTTAACTATTTAATTTAATTTCTCCGCCTTTTTCATTTTTCTTCACGTTGGAAAGGAATTATTTTTGTTTCTTGTTGAGTGAATTAAATTAAAAAAAAATACTAGTGATTAAAATTATAAAATTAAAAAAAAAAGAGAAATTAAAAATTATTCAGTATGTGATAGAAGAAAGGTGGAATTAATGAAAATTAATTAATCATTTTTTGTTATTTATGAAAAATTTTCAAAAAATCACATAAGAAATAACGATTATGAATAATAACAGCAATGAAAATGATAGTGATCAATCATAATAATAAGTATTAATCATGAAATAATAATCGAAATCATGGAAATAGTCTAATTTTAATGATTTAAATAATAATTTCTTTTTGCTAATAACAATGTTGCTTAATTGAAAACAATAGAATAAAATTAAAATACACGAAAAATTTCGATCACTTATGATGATTTCTGCTGTCCGATCCGTCAAAATTTATATTTCTTCTGAAATTCAATTTTAATTCTTGCACCAATAATGATTAATGATTTTTCTTTTTTTATCAAAGTATTATCTTTTATTTTGAAGGTTTTTTTTGTTTCCAAATACCATCCAATCAAACTAATTCAAATGCAAAAATTCGATTAGGAATGGAAAAAAAGATAAATTTGCTTTATTTATAAATGAATGAAAAGCTTTATCACTTCAAATGAAAGTAAAAGTTAAGTAAGTAATCATTTTATCATTATCTTATCATTTATCATTTATTCTGTATCATTTTATCTCAGAAAATAATCATTTTGCTCTTTTTTTTCATTAGCTTTGTTTTTGGCTTCAACTAAAATCTTAACAATTGGTAGTATTTTTGGCTGAAATCATTTCTTGGCCTAGCTAAAGCAGACATATTTCATCATTTTCTAAGCTTACATTTTAGCTTTCAATTGGAATTTACGATCAAGTAAAGCAAAAGTTATGCGATTTGTTGAAGCTATGAAAAAAGATATATATGTATATGTATTCTTGACTTCTGTTTTTCGGAATGTTTTCCGGGAAATATCCGAAAAAATACCTCGGGGAATTGTTTCGTTTAATTCTTTCATCCTTCAAAATTTCCTTTCTATTTCATCCTATCCATTCTTTTTCACTTTCTATGCCATTTATTATTCAAAATTTGAATTTCGACATTTCAACAGTTATAATCTATCTGCAACTTAGATTATCTGAAAATCAAAATAAACTTTATTCGATATGATTAATTCCGAGAATTTTCTCGGTATCATCTGATTAGATCAGTCTATTTTCTAATGCTTGTCATCAATTTACTACACTTTTAACTTTTCCCGTTACTTAATACGGAACTTTCAAGTATTTCCCATTTACTCTGCTGCTAAAACTTACTTTTTCACCATGGTAAGGTTTTTTTTCGTTCGTTAGTTCTTCATAACATAACAAATTAGAGAAATGATTAATTGAGAAATTAAATTAGATGTGAAAGTGTCATTTGAAATTATATTTTGCATTTGAAAACTTGAAAATGAAATAATATTTTACATTTGAGAGATCATTTTATCACTTCATTTCAAATAGTTGAGCAATTAAAATATCAACTTTCATCTCTTTTTTTTTTCTTGGAAAATTTCAAAAAAAATGAATTTTAATTTTTGCATGATATAATGATCTAATAAGAATTTATTGATAAATTTGAAATAGTTTATTAGTGAAACATTTGAAAAGTAATGCATATTTTTTAATTAACTTTACTGACAATGATCATTTTAAACTTTTAATTATTTCTTATATTTTTTCATTTTTTATAATAATTTAATTTTCTTGGTAATTCCTAAAATCATTATCCTTCTTCACAGGTTTTACTAACTTTGATTCTTACATTTTTTTACGATGTTTTCTTGATATGTTAAATTTATCAATAATTTAAGCTCCAAGTTAATGTCATTAAAGTATAAAGTATGATTGCAGTAAACTTTTTACTTAAGATTTTTTCAATTTTTACAAAATTTGTTTTTGTGTCTGATAAAGGTAACTGTAAGAAGTTTTTAATTAAGCAACAACAAAAAATGGATTAAATTAAATCATTACAATAATTTTTAAATATAATGAAACTGTAATACTTTCTTATTTCAATGATTTCAATAATTTCAATTCTACTAATTTCCAAATTGAAATTTATTAATTAAAATTTTAATACTGTTTTGTGATTTCAATTTAAAATTATGCTAAATGATAAAAATAACTATCGTTTATTCCATTTGTCTCTTTTTTTTGTTACTGTAAATCATTTGGAAAAGAATTCGTTAATTGATTAATTAATATTTCTCTGGAAACTTTAAAGTAAGTAATTAAGAGTTATAGGAGAAGAAGCAGTACTGTAAATGTGGGAAGGTCGACCAATTGACAGTATTAACGGTTGGCCGATATTTGAGAATGGTATTGATAATACAGGAATTTCGATGTCAACATCAATGATAATGAACTGTAGCTCACCAAAATTATCCAGTAAAGAAAATCATACTAATTCGTTACAGTATCCACGATACAGTAATAGTGATCGTAATAAAACATTTCGTATATTGGATGAAATGTCTGATCAGGTAATGATTTCATTTTTTTTTTTTTTTAATTTTATTTTTTATAATTTTTTATAATTATTTTTATAATTTATAATTTAATTTTATTTTTTATAATTAATTTTAAATTTTTAAAGATTAACAATATTTAGAATCTTAGCAATTTTTTTGTTACTGTGGAAAATCTTAATGTAATTAATTAATGTGACATTTTCCGGATAGAGCAAGTTAAATTTATTTTGAATTTTAATTATATCCAGTTATTGGAAAAAAAGTATTTCAGATATACTAAAAATTTTCTATTGATTCTAAGACTGTTACTTATTTATTGGAAAATTCATTTTGTTCAAAAAAAAATTTAATTATTGAATATTTTATTACTTATATATCTAATATAATCATAAGTGATAAGTGATAAGATCTTCATAATAGATTAATCTATCTGGAAATGGTTTAAATTTTTTAAAACTGCTTTCGAAAAAAAAACTATGTTATAACTTTTCCTTATAAGTAAATTCTTCTGATCATAGCTCTTCTGTGTAGATCGAAATTTTTAAAATGTTACAAAAATAAAATATTTTATCGAAAGGAGAAACTCATCCTTCAATAAGCATAAATAATTTTAAGCGTTTAATTAAAATAGTATCAATTTTCATTTATTCCAAATATTTCCACAAAATTTTCACTTTCACTTTTCAAAAATTAAATTTTGTAAATTTTCAAGAATTGCGAAAATACCTAGATCAGTAGTATCATTTTATCACTATGATCAGATAGGAAGACTCTATTATTTTCACATTTACATTTTTTGTTCTTTGATTCGATGATGAAAATTTCAAGTAAAATCTTCAAATTTAAAATTTCTAATTAAATGCATGAGAAGGAAAAAAGTGTGTGATAATTAATTAATTAAATAGTAGTAAATAGTAAATTTTTGAAATTCGATTAATGTCTTTTTTTTTAGAGTAATTTTGTTGATAATGGAAGAAATACGTGAAATTCACGATAAATTTGAAAAAAAAAGTTACATAAAAGAAACAAAAAAAAAATTAAAATAATTATAGAAAAATGTCCGAATTCTTTCATTCTTTATATTTTATACTTTAAAAAGTAAAATATCTTTTTTTTTGCAGTCAATTTAATTTTAATATAAATTATTTTTCAGTTAAATAAATATTGAGGCAAAATTTTTTTTTTCAAAAAAAAAATAACTTGAAGGGATCTATTGAATTTAATATGAAAGACCTATTGAACTATGAAAAATGTCAAGAATTTATATCAAAATAATGGATTTTTTTCAAATCTTCTAAGATCTTTTTTTCTCAAATTTTCAGGATATTATTTGCAAAAAGAAACAAATTATTATTATGATGAAATGTTTACGAATTGCAAAGCAATCAATTAATTAATTAAATAATTTTCTGTAATGTATTATAACAGTAAATAAAACAATATTGTAGTAAGTTTAGTAAATAAAGTAAGTATTGTTATTTGTTGCTATGATACGATTATAATTGTAATGCTCAAACAAGTAGTATGATTATCCGAATTATGATCAGTGAAAGTATTACAGTTGAAATCTCTATTTCATACATTCGTGAAATTACACAAAATTTTGAAGATAATTTCTAGCTGAAAATTCTGTAAAATCGAAATTATCATAAAGTAATAAATTATATCTGTAATATCGATAGTCTGATATCTTTGTTAATTTTCCTTTCATCAATTTATTTTCAAATTTAAATTACAGATTTAACTTAATTGATTTCTTTTAATTGCCCAACTCAAGATAATAATTATGATGAGAATGAAGCTAGTGCTAAAAATAAAATTACAATTAATATTACTCAAACTCTCCGCATTCTATATTTCCAGCTTTCATAAGAATGGAAGAGAGAGAGAGAGAGAGAGAGAGAGAGGGAGAAGAGAAGAAATATTTTCTTTTCTTAGAAATGCTTGATTTTTTCTTTAGCCTAAAAGCAATCTTCATTTCCTAAAGAAAAAAGGAAAGAACTCTTTCCACTTTGAAATTGCCTTCCAATTCTGATTAAAATGGAACGATTCATTTTACAGCAATAACAACCCAACGATTGAAGAAAGCAGTAAAATTTCCTTAAAAATGTGAATTTGTTCGAGAAATTGATGGAAGAATGAATCTCTCTCTCCCCCTCTCCCTCTCTCCCTCTCTCTCTCTCTCTTTTTATTCTCTGTTTCAGGCTGCAACAACTACCGGTTCAAGTTCGAGCGTCAGTTGGCAACTTCTTTCCGTCACTCTTCATCGGGTTAGTTCCATTTTCAATTTAAACACTATTTACTGCTTAATACCATTATTACTATTACTATTACTATCATTTTTACTCATTCATCCCTTTCAATTCATTTACTATTTAATTTAATATATTAGGAATTTCAAATTTAATATAATTTAAAATATGTAAGTTAAAATATTTTTATTTAGTATGAAAGCAATTAAGTTGAAATTAGTTTAAGTTTAAATTTTAATTACTTTTGTGGTTTATAAATTTGTTCTTATTGATTTGCTATTTGATAATATCGTCAATTTATCGGTTCATTTTATTATCAGTTATCTCATCATCAATTCAATTTTCATATCCGATTAAACTTTCATAACTTTCGTAATTGTTTTATTTATATGATCAATGACGAAATAAAAGATAGTTAACTTATCCATAAGTATGCTGCTTTATGTAATAATCAGCAGTTTAATTTATCCATTGTTTAGTTTTCCTATTCATTAATTACTTTTTTATTATTTTTGATTACTTTAATAAGTTGATCAATTGATTAAATAAGAGATAATTAACTTATCATTTACTTATCATTATACATTTTTTCAACAAAGGTATATAGAAAAAATCAAATGAAAATAGTTTTACATTGTCATACTTATCATAAGTAAATCGATAAGCATAAATTTCACATATTATACAGAAATTGAATTAATCGATTGAAAATTTTTTTGAACAATTTGAATATTTGAAATAAACTTTTGTGCAAAATTATTTTCAGTTTGATTGTTTTTATATACTTTTGTTGAAACAAATGTATAATTCAAATAACTATTTCGTAAATAATTATAACTCAAATGAAGTATAACTTAAGTAAAGTATAACTCAAATCAAGTACAACTTAAATAAAGTATAGCTCAAATGAAGTATAACTAAAATAAAGTATAGCTCAAATGAAGTATAACTTAAATAAAGTACAACTCAAATAAATGGTATATTAATATGTATGAAATTGATTTTATTATAATCATTCTTAATTAAATTATAGATTATAATACTTATCGAGAAAATAACTATGCAATATTTATTATAACTAGAAAATTGTTTGTTTTTTTATTAGCTTTTAAAATTTCATACTAATAATATTGATTACGGAAGAATGTTAGCAAATGCTTGAGGATAAATGGAAGTTGCGTCATTCTCAGATCTGTCAAAAAGATTTACGAATGCGCCGCCATTATGAGTTCATCGTGTATCGTACAGATAGATAGGATTTTATGAATTGGGAAGTTACATTTATCATTGTTCTCAAATTTACTCTTTCCATATTCCCTGATCATTTCCAGTTCTCAAGATTAAGCTCTCTTCTTCCAACTTTTTCCTTTTAGCTGCCAGACAGACTAGGATGGTTGTGATAAGAAGCATCTGCTACTGAGCAATGATTAAAATGAAGTGAAAGACAAAAACTTAGTCTTAGCGGAAGTCTAGATTTTATTCTTAATGATGATAATGATACTGATAGTAAGAGTGATAGTAGCACTGGCAATACATTATCTAAATTCTTAATGATGATATTGATAGTAACAGTGATTGCAGCAATAGTAATGGATTATCTAATTCTTAACGATGATAATGATGCTGATAGTAAGAGTGATAGTAATGACAGTAATGATGATGTTAATTTTAGGAGAAAAGTAGTAAGAATGGTAGTGGCAATAGCAATAATTATCTGAATTCTTAATGATAATGATGATAATGATAGTGATAGTAAGAGTGATAAGAGCAATGGTAATATTATTATCTTTCATTTTTTGAAGATCAATTTTGAACGGATATGAAGTGGGAAATGAAGAAAGGAATTTTAATCTCATTCAAATCTTATTATCTCTTTCACTTGCTTCTCATCTATCCATTACATTCTCTAAATATTTGCTTAAAAAAAAAGAAGAGAGAGAGAGAGAAAGGGGAAAAGAAAGAAAAGAAAAAATTAAATGGATTATTGTTTATTCCTTCAAATCACTCAACCATTAAAATATTTAATGTAAAAATATTATTTTATTGAATGAATAATTCATTATCCATTTATTTCCCATTATTATCAACCTATGTATTGTTTATTCATAGTGATAACAGATTGATAACAAATCACTTTTTATCATTAAATGTTTATGATTTAAAGTTATTTGATAGAAAAACGAGAAATAAAATTATAACATTCATTAAATACATATTATATCGTTGAGCTTTGATAAAGTATTAGAGACAGAGAGAGAGAGAGAGAGAGAGAGAGAAGAGAAAGAAAGGATTTTAAATAGCAAAATTTTCACTCAGAATAAATGAGAGCAATTGATGATGGAACGATCTGATTTTGAAGCTTACCAAATTAAACTTTAAAAGCCAAAAAAAAAACTTTACTGCCTTTTTTTAAAGTAGAAATTGCCTTTCTTTTCGGAAGCTTACATCTATAAATTTCATTTTTAAACAAACATTAATATTAAATGAATAAATTATGTTAGCATTTTAAAAAAAGTGAGAAAAGCTCAAAATATATTAAAGGAAAATTAGAAAAAATCGATTCGAAATTTTGAAAATTTAACATAAAAAATTGAAATACTAAATTTATTCTCGTTCTTTCATGCTATTTCTTTCTTACCATTTATTCTCTCTGATTTCTTATTAATTTAAAATACCGTTTAATTCCTTAAATGTACACACACACGCACGTAGACAGACAGACCGATACGCACACACACGTAGAAAGACTAGAAAGACATCGATACACATGTACGAGCTCGTAGACATACGAGCTCACGTATATAAACAGACTGATACACAAAAACCTAGACAGACAAGCTGCTAGCGTACGTAAGCAGACAGACAGACTGATGTACACACGTAAAAAGACTTACCGATACACACACACGTACACAAAGAGACAGATTGATACATAAGTAAACAGGCAAACTGATACTCACACACGTAACAGACAGACAGACCGGTACACACACGTAATCAAACAAAGTGGTAGCCGTAGACAACAAACCGATACACACGTAGATAAAGAAACTGATACACACACACGTACACATAGACAGACACACAGACTGATACACACGTAAGAATCGTGCAGACAAAATAATTGCCAACATTAACTTTTATGGTATTCGTTTTGCATCAATGCGTTGGCGCAAATTTTTCTAAGCAAATGGAAATTCGTATTTAATATCTATTGATTTATTCGTTAAAACATTTTTTCCTTTTATTTGTTGGGATATTTTATCGATTTGTTTGTTCGCATATGTCGCATAATGTCAAGTTTGGATTAGCTTTAGTTTTATATTAGCATGTTGAAATTTCATGGCTAATTAACAATTTGCTTTTCTGTTTGATAAAAAATTTTAACTGTGATTAATTTTCAATTTCATTAAATTGATTGTTATAATGATTGCAGCAAAAGAAAATTCAACTTTAAATTTAGAATTAATTTGAATGAAAAATTAATCTTTATATTATTGTCAGCTAAATTGCTAGAAATTTTCTGATTTTTTTGTTTTCTGAAAATTCAAATAATTTTGTGAAAAGTCCGTGATATCATTATTTTTTACTAAAAACTTACTTCCATCAGATTACTTTGTATTAGAATAAACTGTTAAAGTAGTATATTATTGTTTTTTTTTTTTTGGTTTCAATTTATTAAAAGTAAAGAATATTTTGGATGTTAATTGTAAAGTATGAACTTTGAGATATTGCTTATCAGGTTTAAATATCACTTATCAAAAAAAGGAAAATGACAGGATACTCCAAATTTTAGTTGAATTACATTAAATGTGATTATTACCTCAATTGTCACTTGTCACTTTAAGCTCAAACATCATTTAAACACATGATCAGATTTTACAATTTCAATTTATAGCAATTCAATTTTAAAGCTATCACTATCTGCTGGCAAATCTTTTAAACAAATGTCAATAGAATTATTGCTTCTCAGTAACAAAAGCCGGAAAATAAATTTATGAGAACCGGTTTAAGAGCTTAATGATACGTTAACTGTTTGTCATCGTTTGAGTGAATGGTAGGTAGTATTGGTAAAGGTAAAGTGATGAATTGTTTGCATAAAATCTCTTCTTATCGAAATTTTATTTATTTCTAATTTTTCAAATTTAATATATTTTATTTATTTCAATTATTTGCACATATATCTAAAGAAAATCTCAAATGAATTTAATTTTACCTAGCAACATTTATAGTTTTTATAAAAGAAAAAAATAGGTTGGAATTTGAAAGATATATATCAGGTTTAAATATATTTGATAGAAAAATTTACTTTTCCACAAAATCATTATGATTTTTATTTCCAATCACTTACGCTATTTACGTGAAAATAATAAATGAGATGGAAGTTATCATAATTTACAGTTATTTATAATACCAATTAACTGATTAAATTTTCTTCTTACCTTTTTTCATTCATTTCGTTCACGTGATTACTTTGTTTTTTGAATAACTTACTGTTAAGCTTATCTTTTTTACGTCCGTTTATTTGCCTATCCGCTTATAATGTACGTCTCATTTTCGGATAAAGAGTAAAATTTACTTCTTATCAACTCTATCCATTCCTTTATGACGTTTCACGGCACACACGTCAGAAACACTTCAGAACGAATACTTTAACTTATTCACGTGATAAGTAAGATAGTATTCATTCACTTCCATGTAATACAATCAAAAATGTAAATTCGTTTTTTAAAATATCTAAGAAAGGTATTAGATTGAATCTGATAAGAATGAAAAAAGGGAACAACCGACATCGATCGGAGCGGAAAGATAATGCGATCCGCGGGAAGTATTAAGAGATTGGCATGTGCTATGAGGTAATCAATTGAGCTAAATTCCCAATTAAACTCCAATCTTTTGTATCATTTCAAATTGAATGAAAATTTATGCATTTTTCTTAATCATTTAGAATTACATGAAATGAATACGTCACGAAATCATATCTATATATTCTTCTGTAACGTTACTTAAACAGATCAAGTTTGCGCAGAGTTACGTGAAAACGCTACATGTATCTATTATAGGATTAGATGAATAAATCAAACATGTTCATTTTCAATATAAGTTATCATTCTATTTGATATTCGTTGAAAATAAACACTACGTCAAATTGATCCAAATTTTTGTCCTCTTCTATGATACTTTCTTGAATTGAATTGAAATATGTTTATGTTATGTTATTATGTCATGAGAGAGTTCTCCTTGATCTCGTTGAAGTGAAATCTAATTATTTCTTGAAATCAGGTCATTGATTTATTTTGCCGATTTTTTTTTCCTAGTCATAATCCCATTGAATGATCGATCAAATCGAATCGATACGCACTCCTATCTTTCTCATCTTTTCGATTAAATTTTTCTTCGAAAAGAGTTCAACCATCATATCTTCATTTTTTTGGAAATTCCGGATTTGAAAATTTTGCAACTCTTATTAATACTATTTAAAGTACCGGATTTAATTTTAGCATGCTTTTTCATGCTGTAACATTAATTTATCTCGGATTATAGATAGATTAAAATAAAATTGATCATGATTTAAATATGATTTCATTTTATTGATTGAAGTTTCATTTCATTTCTAACTGAAGTACAATTCTTATCAACATTTCCAAAATTGATTCAATGAGGTAAAAGCAAGTTTTTTTTTCTTTTCCTTTCCTCTACCTGTTCAGGTATTTACCATTCCATTCCTATTCCTATTCCAATCATTTCATTTTTACTTACATTTTCTTTCTTCCAAGAAAAGAAATCAGAAAATCCAATCATAAGCGACGATAGCGCCAATCGGCGGTATTTCTGTGGCTCTGATTTTTCTTCCTTTCCGTTTTCTTTGTTACAATCAACGAAATGCAAATGTATACATATGCACATACACAGACAGACACACACATGCACACATACAGATATATTACATAAAATAAAATATCCACATACATAAGAGTGAGAACGGAAGAAGGTACGACGGTGGTGCATCATTCATTAGCAACGGACGTGCTCACTTTGACGAGACGAAACGGACCGGAAGGAGGATGGAAAGGCTTTCCGTTTGATTGCCTTCTTCGGTTCACATCTTTCACAGCTCATTATCATCTAACATGCATCCAATCCTCATGTCATGTGAAACGACGACGCTTTGTTAATGGAATTAATTAATCACATGGATATGAGATATTTCGTGAGATAGCACTGAATAACTTCAAAATAAGATTATGACGGATTACTTTGATCAATCAACGCTTTTACTTGTAATTTACAACTTTTCTTTCTGAAGAAGGAATAAGTAAGACTTTCTGGAAAAGAAGCAAACTGTTTTGAGGGAAAAATAAGCCTTTATAGAGGAGAAGTAAACCTTCATGAAGAAGTAAGCCTTTCTGAAGCAGAAGTAAGCTTTCTGAAGAAATGAATCTTCCTGAAGAAGTAAGTTTACGTAAACTTTTCACTTAAGTAAGTTTTTTTTTTTTACTTTGTTATTTAAACATTTCGTCATACTTTATCATCTGATAATTACAATAATTAATGTTTACAGTGTAAAAGAAATACTTAAATTTCGGATGGAAATGAGTTAAAAATAGAATTCCAAATGTATATGATATAAATACATTTTCATTCTTCTCTCTCTCTCTCTCTCTCTCTCACTCTCTCTCTTTCTCCTTCTCTCTATCCCCATTGTTAATTTATACAATAAATTCAACCTTCCTTCTTAACTTTGAGTGTTAATTGTTGTTGGCAAAATTGAATTTTATCTTTTTTTTTTTCTCTTTTGAAATATTTCAAGAAATAATTCAACGATAAATAATCAGAAATTTCATTGTCAATGATTAAATCATACATAAAAATAAGTGAATTTTATTATTGTTAATAAATTTTATCAAATTATTACTACATTTGAATTTTCTCTCTTTCGAAATATTTGTTATCAGAAGTTTTATCACTTATCAGTTTGATAAATGTGTTAAAGTTATCATATGTAGTAATCATAACAACACTGTTATTAATCATTTCACGTCGCTCCACTTCTTTAAATCGTTAATATACGATTTGTATAATTTCAGGTCCCAAAATTTGGTTTTGGTATAGCGGTATCGAGTGGTCGAGAAAATCCGAATTTCACATCGGGTGATCCGGCAGTGATCGTCAGTGACGTCATTCCAACTGGTCCTGCTTGGGGACTTGTTCAGTATGTTTTCAATTATTAATTTCTATTAAATTAATTTATTTAACTATGATATTTACCCGCAATTCTGAGATTTATCATACCGATCATTGGGATTTAGAAATTAGATAAGATAATTTTTTTTGTGGTATTTACTTATCACACATATAAGTTATTCAATTATATCAAGCTAGATAAAGTAAAATGGAATTTGAATCTATTACAATTTATTATACCAGTTCATTCTACTTAATGTGTATTTTTTACAATTTAGTATTTCAGTTAGTTCTATTTACTTAGGTGGACTATTAATATCTTTCTTTCTCTCCCTCTCTCTCTCTCTCTCTCTCTCTCTCTCTTCTCCACTAATTTTTTTCGTTTTTTTTAATCAAAAGCGAAAGACAATTCCATTTTCATTTATTATTTGCCATTCGTGGTAATTGCAATTGCCATGAATGTAGTACGCTTTGCAAAATTATTGAAAATTTCCTACTCAAATTTTCCTATCATTTTTTAACTATGTGTTTTTTTCATCATTCAAATAATAAATAATTTGACGAAGTCTTACTTTCGAATTTTAAACTTTAAATTTATCAATAATCATTTTGTTATTCACTAGTCAGTAGTTAGTTGTAAAAAATAATAAATATCCTCTTTTACTTATATAAAGTTAAGTATTAACTATCAATCATATATTAATTTCGTTTATTAAAAATTAAACCGATATAAGGATGGAATCTGTGAATAGCAAAAAAAAGCAATTAATATTTGGCTTCTTGGCTTAATTGTATAGTCTAGCATTCATTGATTTTTGAGTATTCTTCAAATTATCTCTCTTTCTACTCTATAATAATCATAAGAATGCAATAGTTTAGCCATTTTTATTCTCTCAAAATCATATTTGAATGATTTTTTAATTTTTTTTCTCTTTTTACTATCTTATCAATTTTCTTCGCATTGATATTTATTCCTAGTTATCAGCACGAGAATGATAAAAATTTTTCATCAAATAAAATCTGATAATCTTTTAAATCTTTTGTTATCTTTTAAATCTTTTGCTATGATTGCGTGTCTATGAAAAATTGGAACGCTGTACGAATTCATGTATTTCCAATTCAACTGTTTTTATGCAAATATTTGTTTGACAAATAATTCGGTCATCAATTAAGCATGTCATCTTATTGGTAGAACCATGGAAGAAAATAGGATATGAGAGACCCATTAGTCAATCTTTCCTTTAACATTTTTTTCGTTTCTCGTAATTTTGATGGTTTCATTGAATTATTTTAGCAATTTTAAATTTTTACTAAAAAATATTTGTTGGAAGAAAAAAAAACAAAAAAAAGAAGTAATTAAATACATTTAGAAGTTAACTATTAAATAAAAATGAAATAATTTCAAATTTAGAATTTACTTGATAAAAAAATTTTTTATGAAATAGAATCAAATGAATTTATTACTTTGCTAATAAATAAATTATTTGGTTTTTGAAATTTTAAGTAAAAGTAGAGAAAAAAAAAACACGAGAGTGTAATACTTCCGTTTATAGACAATTTAAATTATGGGATGAGATTATCTGAGAAATCAAAAATAGTCGATGGTTGAATTGAATTTTTGAACTAAATTAAATTAATGATACTATGAGTGATTCATTCGAGAGATTAATTAATTGTTACAGGGTGAACGATTGTATATTATCGGCAAACGGTGTGGCACTTGAAAGTGCTGATTATGCGGAAGCAATAAGGATTATGAAAGAATCACAACAACTAAACATGGTTAATCACTTTTTTCATTATTTGACTAATGAAAATTATTTTAATTGTAAGGTAAGAAAAATACTTAAAGCAATTCATCGATTATTCTAATCGATAGTTGGAATTTTTCCAAATCAAGGAATATTATCAGTATTGTCATATTGAGTTATTATCATATTATCAATTGAATATTATCATTAAAAAAACCGTTCATTTGTCTATTATCTTATTTAATTTCTCTTCTTCATTTCATCTTATTTCTTTACTTTCCTAAAAAGATAACATTGTTATAATTTTATTGTCTCTTCTTGATTAGAAATTTTTTTAGATTGTAAAACGACGAGTGCCGGTGCCGCTTATCGAATATGAGCAGCGTACGTTGAAGTTCACCTTATCAAAATCTCGGAAAAAGGAAGGTAATACAGATTGGATTAAGTTTTGCAAATAATAAGAAGTGAAAATTTTGACTGCTTCATTTGATCGTATTTTGCTTTTAGAGTGGTGATATAAGGTTAGATTTTGAAACTATTTAATCAAACATTTTCATATCGATAGTACATATGGTATGTTAACATCAAATTAGGATTTTTAAATTTTCAGGAAATAGTTTTCGATTTATATTTCCCAACCTTTTCGACAGGCAGTTGTCAGAAATTCAGATTTGTACTAATAGCATCCTTTTTTAGTATACTTCTTAGCTGAAAAATAAATAGGCGAGGAATAATTAGTAATAATCAAATGATTTTTTTCCTGGTTGAATTTGGTTAGAATCGAGATTTGCACATCATTCTCAAGAAGTAAATGTTGTCTTAAGTTATTTACATTTACTAATATTCCGTTTTATTTTTTATGATTTCGTAAGAACGAAGTACATTCATTCTATATATCAATCAGTTTCGATCAAAAATTCAAGTAGAGATAAGACCTATCTTATCTCTAAGAAAACTTCTTTTTTTCTTTTTGTTTCTTTTTGTCCTTTTTATTGTTTTTTTGGAAGACTCTGTAAAAACAATTTGCTTTTGGAGTCAGTGAAAATTAGTAGCAGTTTTAACTTATGTTTACATATCCGATTTATTTATTAATTTTATATGTTAAAATTGTATTACATTTATTTATCTTATCTATCATTTCACCTTTATTTCTTTTTTTTTTATAATTTACTATATTTTGTTGCGATTTTATTGATTTCTCCATATGTACTATTTTACTGATTTCTGCATTTTTTTTTAAAAAGCTTTTATCCGTTTTATTTGGTGATAAGTTTTTTTGTTGTTAGTTTATTTGTTTAAACTTTTCTAATAAGGGAATTACTCATTTGAAACCTAAGTTAATTTTTTTCAGACTTTGGCATCATCCTTGGTTGTAAATTTTACATCAAAGAAATTACAAATCGTAAGCTAGCTGAAAAGGATCCCGGTTTACGTGAAGGTGATACAGTACTAAGGATAAATGGTCAGTCCGTAGATGGCATAACAATTGAGGAAGCAACCAAATGGCTTTCAAAAAGTCGCGAAAAACTTTCTCTTGTTGTTCAAAGGGATGTACGACGAGAGAGCAGCAGGTAGATATCAATGTGAAAGTAAAAGATTAACTGTTATTTCTTCTTAATTATAACTATGACATTGGATGATGAAATTACCAAAGCTATTTTCTAAGCATTTTAATTTAAATTGCTCAGATAATTGACTGGCGAACAATAGTTTTGATGTTTAAACATTTAAATGTTTGAGCTATTTATTAAAATTCAATACATCATTGGGAAGTGATATATATATATATATCACAATAATTATCAATTAGAGTACATATGAGGTTGGTGATAATAACTGTAATAAAAAATTCATTTAATACATAACAGATTCTTCATTCATTCCTGCATCAGTTCCAGTTACTCTTTTAGATAAAAATTATATATTTTCCTTAACATCACTATCTCAATGTCACTGTGAAACAGTCACAGAACACAGAATGTACTTTTGATAGGTTCATTTAAATTTAGTGGTTGGAAAACTATTTACAGGTGGCCGAGTCAGAATACAGTTTACGAACGGTTAGGTTCTGTATCGGGAACACCCCGACATAGTCCATCACCGATGCATAATTTACATCAATCTTTAGCGCCACGATCATCACTTGAATATGTCAATACTTCAGCAATGTCGAATACAAGGTAGGTTAAGTGGGGCATGGTGTAATGAAAACCAATTAACAATTTTTAAACTTTTCAACAGTTGAAAATTACATTTACCTAACGAATGGCATACCTCATTGTTCCATTTTAAGGCTTTTTTTTTCACAATTCCATTATTTATTTTAAAGTGCAAATTAGTCATAAACGTTCCATCACAAATAAAATAAACTGGAAATTGAAACACTACATATTGAACCATTTTATTTACTATTTTACTAGCTAATTTATTAAAATAATTTAGCGATTTTTAGATGGCCTCAAAGTGAACGGCAATCAATTGACTATGGAGATTTTCATCGAAGAAATGGAAGTATTGCAAACAGTCAGAGTAGTCAAGGCGATGGAGGCATTCGAACAATTCGCTTTCGAAAAATTGGAGGTTCTTCAAAAATTTCTTTTGTTTCAAGACAGGCTTGAATTATCTGTCCAAAGAAGTTTTTTTTTAACAGATATGTTTTCAAATTGCCTAAATTTAAGCGCCAACAATTTAATTCGAATTTTAACTTCAGGTAGTTTGGGAGTTCGTGTTATCGGTGGAAATCAAGTTGGTATTTTTGTATCAGCTGTCCAGGAAGATTCACCTGCTGCAATACATTCCATCAGGTCAGGTGATCGAATTATTTCCGTTAACGAGAAATCGATGATTGGAGTTACTCGAGAAGAGGTATACATTTGTATGATGGGATTTTAAATGGTCCGAGATAAGAGTGCATAATGAATGATATCAATTCGGAAATTCCTTTCCCAAAAAATTTCACTCACTCAAGCAATCCGATCCATCTGTATTTCTTTTCAAATATTTCAGGCTGTTCGTCATTTACTGGCATTACAAGATGATGTAACTATTAAAGTGGAATATGCAGCAGCGGATTTTGAAAGGATCAGGAATGGACCATTAGGAGATAACTTTTATATAAGGTTTGTCTTGAAATTATATTTCCTTTCATAATCTTTTTCGATATTTCATATTCATAAATTCAGGTACTGAAATAATACTTTTTACTATCAAGTGGTTTTATTGATGAATGAAAACTTTATTTCTTTTTTCTTTGTATTTTCATATCTCTAGCTGTTCAAAAAATTATATATATGCATTCTTATACTTATTGTGCAAGTTGCAGAACCCATTTTGCTCATCAGAAATCATCTAATCAATTGGAATTATCGTTTCATAACGGTGATATTTTTCATATTACTGATACTCTTTTTGGTGGAACGGTTGGTTTTTGGCAAGCTACACGTGTATATTCTGCTGCTGAAAATGGAAATTATGTTCAAAACGATAGTAATAAAGGTGTTATACCAAATTCAGAAACGTAAGACATTTACATTTAAAGCTTTTAATTTTTACATCATTAAAATTTTCGAAAAGCATTTGTTCTATTATTTAAAAAGAAATTGATTGATTGAGATGATTTATAAATATGAAAACGAATTCAAATCAATTCATAAACTTCGTAAGCGTTGCACTTGACTAATCGAGTTTGCACAATTTTTATTCTATCAAGTTATACTCTTGAGTGTCAAGGTTTTCGGATGGAAAATTTTTAAATTTTCATGTTTTTCAGAGCTGAAAAATTGGCAAAGGCAGCTCGTGCTGATACATCAACATTTGGTCGTTCTACTTTCTTCCGTCGAAAACTGAAAGAGCGGAGGACGAAATCGTTGACAAAGAATGTAGTGGATGATGTAACCTTTGAGAACACCTGTGATATGGCCTTTCCTGCTTATGAGAGAGTCACACTGAGGCATCCACAGTTCCAGCGGTCAGTTTAGAATCTGAAAATCACATATACTAGATTAATTTAAAATTGAAGTCTTATGCAAAGTTAACTGGAAGTTTTAGAGTCTTATTGCGATTGCTATCGACTGTTCGTTCATAAATCTATCTATCGAAATCATAGATGATTGTTGAAAGTTATATTTCAGACCCTTGGTGCTTTTTGGTCCTTTGGCAGATGTTGCTCGACAACGGTTGCTGACCAGTTTTGCTCTTCGTTTTGCGAGTGTTATCGATGAAAGTATCGTGCGACTGAGTGCGATTGATGCCGTTATTGCCACGAATAAGGTACAAATGAAATAAAATTGAGAATTAAGCATTAAGGCAGTTTCATTTAAATATATTTAAAAGAATTTCAATAGAATAAATCTACGTATCGTTGTTTCAGCACTGTGTATTAGATGTTAGTCCAGGATCAGTGGAACGTCTCCAGCTTGCGCAGTATGCACCTATTGTTATTTTCATTGATGTTGAAAGTCGAAGCAGAATACGTGAACTTAGGAGTAAGGCCGGTGCTGTGGCTATTTCATCCAAAAAACTTGTTGAGCAAGCGCATAAAATTAAGAAACATTACTCATATCTTTTGACAGGTATGTTTGAAGTTTAAAATGACTACAATGTGATTACTCATATTTTGGTTATTTTAAATTAAAATTGCAACTAAGTCATTACCTATACCAAGTGGGTTAAAAAAACCAGTTGCACCATCAAGTGGATTAAATGATCAAAATAACCAATATATGATTATTCATAGAATTAAGGCTTATCTTACAATAAATCAACCAGAACTTCTCATTTAATGCACTTGATTGATTTAGTTGCGATTTAAATGGCGTATATTCAATGGCAAACAAATTCAAAAATTTTGGGTTGGAGGATTGTATACTTCCAAGTACCATGTCCTGACTAAATGGATATATTAAATTTGGATCAGATATTAAAGAAATCTTTGAATTTAGCAACATTAGACGCAACGAAAGAAGATGGATGGTTTGAAGCTTTACTGCAATTAATAGCTCATTTACAAGATCGTCGAGTATGGATGCCGGAATTTCGACCTCTTACCAATTTGAATGATGTAATACTGTTGCCTATGCATAGCTTCCAAAATCAGAGTGATTCCGATGTAGATTCATTGAAAGGGGTGAATTTTATTTGCTTTCTTTAAACTAAAGGAATTTTTTGTTTCTCAACGAAGCATTAATATTTCGGATGTGTTTTCGAATATCTCAATATGTTTTGAAACAACTTTATATTTCAAGCTATTACGTTCATTCATGTGCTTGCATTAGACATTAAAAATTTAGCTTACTTTTTCAGGATTACTCAACCAATGAATATTTCACAAGATCACAGTTACAACTGGAAAATAACGAGTCTTTCGTGAAGTGAGTCAAATTTTTTTATTAATTTATTAATTATATTCAGTTTAAAAATTTCTCCTCCTTGCCTTTATATGAAATTTGTGATTTTAATCCAAAGTAATTTATGACTTATAGAAGAATATCCAAAATTTTCAGACCCAACTTCGATCCTCAACTTAGTGCGTGCTATGATGCACAATATCCGAGACCAATTCGACCAGTTCAATCACATCCATCAAACTATCCGCCACCACCATCACCATCTATTGCATCTTCTCATGCTGCTGCTGCTGTTGCCACTGCTGGAATGTTAGCACCAAAAAGCAATTTCTATCATAACATTCATCCTTGTGAGCCTTTGTCACAATATCCCTCACGTATGCAACTTACATCTTCATCTGTTAACCCTATCTCACAACAGGCATCTTTTTATCGTAACTATCACCTTGATATAGCACCTACAGCTATGGTACCATGGGCTACATTACCCCGTCGACATAACAGTCACGATGTGGATACTTTTCCAGCAACAACAACAACTGATTCACCTAATTTTATCGTTACTAACAGTTCTAATCGATCCGAAGATCAATCACAGATCTCACTAACAAAGTCTGCTGTGTCTCAGTTAACTAGTGTACAGCAGCAGTCGCCCAATTTTCAACGACGACAGCGGCAACAAAATGTTATACAACCTGGTTCGCCGCATCACGTACGGAATCCTCAAAAGTTACCTGTGAAAGTATCACCTCCGCGATCGCCTATTAATTTTCCGGGATGTCAAATTGGACACGGCGATACTACATCTCCGGTGATATCAACTAGTAACAGTAACAACAATAGTAGTTCAACGACTACAAATGTCATTGCAGACATTAGCAACAACCGTCGGGTCAATCATATTACCTCTGGAACTGCAAATACCAGTACCACTGTTGCTGTACCAATGCAAGCTGGCTTAAATGATGCAAAACAGGTTTTTTTCTTATTTCTTTTATGACGTTAATGGAAGTGCAAATTCCCAAAAATTTTATATTGTAAGCAATGAATGAAATATTGAAGACAATGTAATCTGATATAGATTTTGATCGAAAATGTTGATGATTATCCAATTGGTGGTGATACACGAGAAATTATGAGAAGTCATTTTGAGAATATCGACAATTCATCATCACATAGTACCAATAACTCCATAACTAATGGTCGGGATACAGTAGCCCATTCGGGACGAATGGGATTGTTTTATGATCATTTGACAAGGTGATTAAAATTCAATTTCTTAAAATATATGGAATAAATTATTAACAATATTTTTACAGTTGGTTACAATTTTTAAAACTTGAATTTATTGGAATTTTATAGGCTTTCATAAGTATTTTGCTCATTTGTTAGTAAATTTCAGGGATCGGTGGACTAATCATCAAACTGAGAAAAGACAAAATATATCGTCTCAAATTTCACATGGTAATTCACCTTTCCGTACTTCAAACCCTACAGCATCATCGTTGCTGGGTGAAACTTCGATGGTGATGAGGTATTGAAATGACTTTTATTTCAACTCTGATTTCTATTTTTTAACAATGAACTCTTTCGTTATCTTCTTGTTCCCCTTCTTCAAAGTTTAGTAATTCATATTATTCACTAAAATATTTCTGACTACATGATCTAAAAACATAAGTCCCCTGAATCATTTAATTCAATTTGAATTTTTGAAGGGTTCATATGCTTTTTAAATCCAAAAAAATCATAATGAAAAGACATTTAGTGAGAATAATGAGTCAGTGCCTAATATCGATGATGACAGTTCTGTGTTACGCTCGTCACGTGCATCTCCAACAAATAATTTAAATAGTCCGGCGGATTGTATCGGAGATAATGGTACTAAAAAGAAGACCGACACGAGCACTGATACTAATGCTACAGTCATTGAGCATGCTACAGGAATGATAGATATCCGCGGTGGGAGATTGAGTTGCCCGAATACTGGCGTTTCATTGATCATCCCCGAAGGGGCTATTGATGAGGGCGTAAGTTTATCTGTTCTGAGTATATTTTAGAGTATAATTTATTGCATTCAGATCGTTCTGAAATGATTTTTCAGAAAACTTGATTAATTCCAGATTCCTGAACAGTTTTGCATATTTATTAACGGGAAAGAAAACTGATCTCTCTCTCTCTGTCCTAGGTTCAACAAGAAATCTACGTAAAAGTTTGTCGAGCAAGTGATGCCGGAAATCGACCACCACTTGATGAAAGTCGTGGTGAAAGTTTGATGAGTCCACTGGTAATGTGTGGGCCTCAAGATTTGCAATTTAATGTCCCGGTTGAATTGCGGTAATTCTGCTATATGTATGTGTTTTTTTTTTTGATTTTTGAATTCCCATTGATTTTGATGGAATAAAAGTTACAAATATCAAACTGATATGATAATAAATTTCTGTACTATAACGAGAATAAACTGGTAGCAAAGATGATCAGAGGTTAATTCTCTTGACTTACCTCATCTAGTAATTGAATCTGTCAATGTTATCCTTTAACTTACTGTAATGATAAAAGTGCTTAATTGAAATGCACTGTGTTTGAGTAATTTCGACATACTTTCCGCAATGAAGTAATAAGGGTCAAAAAGAAAGCAAAAGAAATAACTGATGAGAGAGAAATATCAATAGGAAGATTGGCCGAGGGAATTTTCGATCTTTGCTCAAATTGATATAATTTACGTAATTTGAGTTAAACGCTAATTATTACACCGAATATTAAGAACTGGTTTTTGATTTCAGGTTTCTGAAGATGAAAAATGAAATACATAAATAGCAATTTTTTTTCCTCTATGCAATTAAATGAATTGTTTCATGAATAATAATTTTCAGTTATCATTTTATTTTAGAAATGATTAAGAATAGATCTTACTTACTTTTTTATACTTTACATAATTGATTGTATAAATAAAAGTAATACTTTAATATATTTTTTTTGTTACTTATAATACTCAACATGAGTATCACATTTGAAAGTTGAAAAATGTCTTAGTCATTCATAGTATACAAACAAACTTCTTTTCCTATGGCGGAAGACGTATGCGCAAGCTTTTTTTTTTGGTGGACGAAGTTTACTTATTAAATTCAAGTTAAGTAGGTTAAGTTTGCAGTAATTATAGTTCATGTAGAGAAATTTTGTCAGGTTGATTGGTATTGAGAACATTTCTAAATTCTTTAGCAAACAAAAGAGCTAAATTGTTCAAAAGCGGAAAAGACTGAAAGTTTTTAGCTTATGTTAATAAATTTTCTGCGAGTAAGCATAAAACATTGTAGTTTTTATAAGAGAGTAAGACAATTCAGTTATATCTATCTTTACAGATTTCGATAATGATAATATTACTTACTTTATACGTAATATTAATTGCACAAGGAAGTGAAGCATGGTGGTTTGGAGGTTACCCTCCCTTTTATCACCATCCGTTTGGCTTTCAACCTTACGGTTATCATCCATACTACTCACCTTTTTTCCATCATCACATGTATGATTTATACTTATTGTTTATAACATATTATCAAAATTGAAAGCTAACAATGAAATAATTTCGATGGATTTAAATTTAAACGATTCAAAATATTTCATGTGCACAAAAA
This sequence comes from Cruorifilaria tuberocauda, assembly GCA_013365365.1. Lineage (NCBI taxonomy): Eukaryota > Metazoa > Nematoda > Chromadorea > Rhabditida > Onchocercidae > Cruorifilaria > Cruorifilaria tuberocauda. The sequence continues at coordinate 30,214 of JABVXU010000547.1, forward strand.
GATTTAACGGAATTACTCCATTTTTTTTCCGCTATCATTATCGTAATCAGTTATCATTATCAGGGTTTCTGCACATATCGGTGCTGCGCTCGGTTCATTGGCTGCTGCAAGTTTTGGTAAAAAGAGATGAAAGAAATTATTTGCAATTACTGCTCAGTTTTGTTCATTTCAATTTCATGCATGGAAAGTTGCATGATCTTTGCAAATGTTTTTTCAAACAAAAAAAAGAAATAGAAGCATATAAAAAGAAATGAACTATCCGTCTGCCGAGAAATTCGCTTTCCGGAAATCATTAATTTAACTTCAAACTCTCACTATCATATTTATACGTTTTGTACGGAATTTATAATTTTCTAATCAATCCGGTTTGCTCTTTCCAATCGCTCGGCTTATAAGCTAATTAGGTTTAATTAAAGTAAACTTTGATAATTAATGAAAGGAAAATAGACGGTAAAATTATACATATCTCTTACTGAAGTATCAGCTTCTCGGAGCAATTTTGTTATTTCATTTTATTCAGGATAGTTATATTTTGTATTTGACATTTCATAATTATTACTTGATTATAAATTGTTCATGATTTTACTGTATTCTTTTTCACAGGTAAATTATATCAAACTGTGATTATTTCTATTCGGAAATACAAATTTCACTTTCATCTGATCCGATCAGTAGATGGAAATGATGATAAAATTATAATTGAATCATCATCCTTTGTAATTCAAGAAATTAAAATTAATTACATGGACAATTTTTGTTTATGAAATTTTTACTTCGAATATTAACATGAAAATGGAATACCGCTACTTCTAACAAAGACAAGTAATAGATCTTCCCTTCGACATTCTGTTATTCTTCAATGAAATGATAAAGTTTTGCTTATGCCTGATAAAAATCACTGTGACTAAACACGCTGCACCAACCAGGAACACCACGGTACCGAGTAAGTGCAGCTACTGAATCGAGTTATCAAGTTTTAACTTGTACTGATAATGCTTTGCAATCGGCATAATACTATATCATTTAATATGATTGGTACTTGTAATTAATTTTCAAAAATTGATGCTAATTGGTGATCATATAAAATCCAATCAAATTCTAGTGACTATAGTGGTGTGGTGAGGTTAAATACGAATTTTCCTGAATTTCTTTATGTACCGGATCAATTGATTAAAAGATTTTTTTCTAGAACTCTGAAATCAACCTATAGCTATCACTAAACCAAGTATCACTATAATTATGATATTGGTAGTTTCCGTTATCGTTATAAATCATTAGTATTAATATTATTGTTAATTATCGTCGTTACTAATTATTGGTGCATATTGGTTATTAGTTATCATTATTTACAAGTTATTTATTACCATTATTTTGATTAATTATCATTATTATTATTTGGTGGCAATTTACTTAACAGTAATTCATCATTCATCACATATGTTATCTATCGAGAAAGGAACTTTCTCGATCTTATATTATCATTTTTTTTTCTCGATTTAATGATACTTATTCAACTACTATATCGAATTTTAGTGATCTTAATTTTTTTAAAAATATTTTTAACAAATATTTATTGAACGAAGAGAAAGAAAAGAAAGAAATTGAAACGAAGATGGAGTCAGTAGAAATGTTCAGAAATTGTTGTAATTAATGAATTAAAATTTCGAACTTATATTTTATTCAATAAAAAAATTTTCCACAAAATAAAAATAATTCATGAAATTTCTATCAATGAATAAATTATTAAAGATACTCTTTGATAGATTGAATCAAATTTCACCTGTAATAATAATAAATCAAAAATTTTTTGGCGGACAGTAGGTCTTAGCCAAACGGACTATAAGTCTTATTACCATCCAAAAGTGGAGAATGTTCTTTGAATTATCATAGCTCAATCAATTTCTTATCAGTTCTCATTCAAACTTTGAGGCGACATTCCAATCATCAATCAATAATCACAAGGAAATTGTCTGTTGACACTTCTAATTATCATCACTATCAATCTTCCATAAAGAATAATTACTACAAACATTCACAGAAAAACTTTCACAACAGTCTTGTTATCATTTTGAGCTTAAGATAAAGCTCCAATGTTTAAAGCATAATTACTAGCTTATCAGCTTACTAGCTTATCTTCGAAATCCATAATAAATGAATAAAATGCTCATGAAAACAGAATCGGAAATTCACCTGAAAAGCAATTTCTGTGAATTTTCTTTCAATAAATATTCTCATTATATTAGTTAAGGTTATGAAATAATTTTGGTTTCCCTAATATTTCCGATAATTGAAGTAGTTCGAACCGAGCAATAAAATAATAAATAGGAATTTGTTAATTAGAAAATTTTTAACCTTTGACTTGATACAAAGGAACTTCTATTATTTTAATAGAAATGTTTCACCTTTGATTTTGAATATGAGAAACGCATCGAATTACTTTAAGTTTTAATTAAATAATAATGAACATGATTGATATTATAGAAATAATTATACCTATAATTAATAAGTAATGATCAATACATTAATAACAACAAGTATCGGCATAAAGATCAGTAACAATCAATAAATAAGTATCATCAAAAATAAGCAACGATTAATTCACAATGACTTTTGCAAATTGATCTAATTAATTTAGTCTATAAGCTTTTTTTTTATCTTGTACCAGGTAAGCGTACGCTTCAATTCTGTCAGTACTTTATTTCTGTCTTCTACCATATAAGCATCAATTCTGTTAGTGCTCTTTTGCTTCCAATACATAAGCATTGATAGTTAAATTTTAGGATTGTAAAGTTTTTACTCCAAATCTTACTTCAACAGTCTAATGTAACTTTGGAATATTTCATTGAATGAAATCTGCAAATCTCCTAATTTCCTTTTCAATCTAAATTGATCGAACTTCTCTGTTACAAAAAGTGATTGTGATCCTATGTTAAACAATACCAAAACTTTTTTGTAATCTCTGGCACATTTAGAACAATTAATTCAATTTCCTTGCATAAAAAATAAGCCTTTCCTTCTTATTTTAACGATTGAATTGGTTGAATTCACTGCCTCTTTTGTATTTTGTGTAGCAACTGTATTCTGTTAGTCTTTACAGTAGAAGTACAAGCACATCATTTAGGATAATCTCTAAATTAGCATCATTCATTGTGCAAAAGCAGTTTTTTATGTAAAACAAATAGGTATCCTATCATAAAATTATATATGTATTGTCCAGAATACCGAAATTATTTTAATAGGTTAAACTTAAAATTTTAATAACTTTTTAATCAAGTAAATAACTACAAAATGAAAATTAACGATTTCTTAATAATCTAGTAATAAATGAAAATGAAGGCTTATAATATTCCATGTAATTAGCAAGTTCTCATTATAAAAAAACTTTCATATCTAATTATTCATTTGAACATTTCCTGTCACATCTTCAACCAAAGTTAATCTAAATATTCCAATCTTATATTCGTTAGTTATCTTTGTCAGTCTTTTGTAAAAATTTGCGAAAACTCTGTCTATGATTGAAATAGTCGCTTCAAAGTTTGAATTAGAGCTGATAAAGAATTGATTGAGTTCGGATAAATGATAAGGAACTGATTGAGATATGATAATTCAGGGAACATTCTGCTTTTGATAATGAGACTTACTATCCGCTGGACAGTTAGTAACAGTCAATGTCCCTCATTGAGAGATGAATGATTATAAAAAATCATCTTGACATACAAGAGATAAAGTTAATGATAATCAGATCGAGATATAAGTGATAATATATCACGAAAATCATGTGGACATACAACAGATAAAGCCAGCGGTAAAGCAATGATCATATAATCAATTATGCATTTAATTACACTTCCGTTATCCTTTCGACGTTATCATTTAAAGTACCGAGAGATCCTCATGAAGTGAAATCTTTTTTTACCACAGATAATCCTAGAAAGCATAAAAGGTTGCTAGTTGGTCATAACCTTTAAATTATTAAACTTTGTTTTCGAAGCAATGGATACATGAAGGCTTCTCCTTCGATGGAATAACAATCATCGAAAATAATGGGAAACAGAAAATGTTATACAACTGTGCAACTATATCATTTTAATTAATTTTAATTAGTTAAATCAAAAAAACCCATTTTACTATATTTGATGAAGTAAATGAAGAAGTGAAATAATCAAATTGCTATATGAAAATTTCGTTCAGCAGTTCCTTAAGCAGAAAAAAACTGAAATATATCTGAGAAATTGAAACACTAAATCGGTAATTAATTAAATATTAATAGGAATTAATTATTACTTTAGCTAGTAAAACATTATCTAGTTCAATATTCCTGCAAAATCATCGATACAATTATTTTCTACTTTAATTGTATATTAATTACTACTTTGATTAACAGTTGATAAATAGGTAAATTAAAGAATAAATTTATTAAGTAAATGATAAATTAAATTTAATTAACACTTTTTATCTTTTTGCATGTCTGATATTTTGTAATATACTTACAGTAATTGTATTATGAAAGTTTTATGAGTCTCATTATCAGTTTCGATGTTAATTTATTAGCATACTGTGGTATGCTGTGGAGAAAATTAAAATTATTCTATAATCAAGCATTTATATTTCTAAGTAATTACTCAATCAAAATGAAAACTAACGATGTTGGAAGGGAATACTTTAATGATTGATTAATTTTGTAGAGATTCATGTGATCAACAACATTCTCATTATAAAAAATTATTTCATAACTAATTATTCATTAAAACATTCCCTGTATCATCATCTACTGCAAATATTCCTGATCATGCTTAACAACTCTTCATAACTCTTGATGCTTAACAATTCCTGATTTCTTCTCTTAGCTAACTTTATATATGATTGAACTGTATCACAACATATTTTGTAACAAAATTATTTTCAATCATTTTACATAGTTATGTAAATCCAATCAAAATTTGTCATGATACTTTCTTTTCTCACCCTTTGATCAGGATTTAAATATGATATTTAAATCACTTGTTATCAGTAATCATTCATATCACTCATCCATGGATTATCGTCTCATTTTCAGATAAGAAAACTCTTACAGGTAATTTATCTGTGGAACAATCAGCTCAACAAATCAAAACTTTCACGATATGCATGTGTGTGTATATCGTTCATACTCATATATATATATACTCCGTCTGTTAAACGATCCGGATATAAAAGCCGTAAATTCTGTTCACGTAGACACATAATAACTAACTCAATTGTTAAACAGTAATAATCTCTTTAAAAGGGGAAAGTAAATGATAAAAAGCGAATTATTTAATACGGAGGATTCTGATAATATGGAATTTATGGCTACAGCAATAATTTCATCGTGGGGATATTTTACACTATGAAGTTAATTCAATTTTCCCGGGTCAAAATACTGAAATGATTTTTGTTTCAATTCTGATAAGTTCACAATGAACTCTTTCGTTATCTTCTCGTTTCCCTTCTTCAAAGTTTAGTAATTCATATTATTC